>JACXGM010012317.1:0-13299 GCA_016801145.1 Umbra pygmaea | reverse complement strand
ATCATTATTAGGTCAGAGAGTTAGGTAGGAAATATCCAACCACGTCTATTCTATAAATCCTCTATAGGCATTTATTAAGCTTTTCTCGGTTCTTAACCCAAACTATTGCAAAAGGGAAAAGGAAATATATCATTTATTAACGTATTAATTTATTGTGCATATTAATGGTATCCTTTTACTCCCGACTACAATCTCCATTGGCTTTCACTTAAAATATAGAGATGCCATATACAGTGAACTTCTCTCTGTTTTTTCTGTTTGATATATAAACAAGACATTAAAGCGAAAATAAATCATATCCATATTAGAGTGTCACAAAGATTTTACAAAAACACAGGGAGGTGGAGATCCTTATCAATGTGAAATTGCCTTTCCTCTCTAAACCTCATCAATACAGATTTCCTAAACAGCAAACAATCTGATCCTCAGTTGGGCAGTGAATCTGACTAGCTAATATAATAAAAACACCTCTGAGCCTCTATCTTGTGGTTTGACAAATTAGATTGATGAGTGCTTTAAGCAGCTGGTATATTGCAATACAGGGCGGATGTGACAGTTTATGTTAGCAAATATTGTGTCAGGGGATAGTTAACTTTGGGTTAAACATATACAAACACATGCTACAGGGGGGGATTTATAATTTGTGCAGCATAATGCAGCCCTAAATCACATTAAATACGTTCTGAGGGAACTATTTTGTAAAACCAAAATATGTCAAATATGAACGTATGAGAGGGTCAATTACGTTTGTAGGGAACTAAATTAAACACTCGAATAACGTTCAATATGAACATTAGAAGGTCATGACGTAGCATGTAAATAGCATAGTTTTTGCTAGGGCGGAGGTCGGGGATGGTGGATAGGCGTATAAATCCGTGACTTGCATGCCAGTGTTCGCGAGTTCAAATCCAGACCGGCACTTTGTGTGTGATTTGTTCTTTATTGCTTGCGTCATGCAGACAGGCGATTGTCGGTTTTTGTAATGTTAACACTAAACTTAATTCTAACCTTAACCTCAGTAACGTCATATCTAACCTTAACCGTTAGTAACCTCATGCCTAACATTAACTGTTAATATCCTCCTACCTAACCTTAACTGTGAATGTTGCAATATAATTTCGAACGCTCAGTATTTCATGTGATTTAGGGCTGATTTGGTGAAGTTCAAACCAAGCATCAGAATGTAGAAAAAAAAGGTGATTTAAGTGACTTTGAACGTAATGTGCTGTGGTAGCCAGTGCTTAATTTGTAAATTTGAAGGCCCGGAACACATAGGCCCACGAGAGGGAGAAGGATCCGGCAAGGTCAGAGGTAATGGAACAAATAGAAAAAAGCGGGAAACAATGCAGAAGCTCACTCGCACCCTTTACCATTGAAGCCACACTGTGTTAGTCCATCACTGTATGATGGTGTACCCATCTACAAACTTCCCACTCCGTAGCACACCATAGGGGTCTATATTGTAAGAAAAATATATCTGTACAATATCGGTGTAACTTCGGTTGAAAGCTCAAACGAAGAAATTCAACAGTCAATGTTTGTTTGTTTTTTGTACTTGAATTGACGCAATTCCTTGAGGATTCTACATTAAAAAAACTATCCTAGGCACTTATGCCATCATTAGCTACATGAAAATATTAATGGGTATAATGATTTTAATAATTTTATTTCTTACTTTCCCATTTCAACAGGAATTGCGGCAAACACAGGTCCGTCTTTGATAACGTCATGAATTTTTGGCATTCCTTTTTGTGTAACAAAACACTACATTGTGTAGGGAAATATTACCGTATATGAATTGCTAATTCATATAGCTTTTAAAAGCCCTTTTATGAAAGAGGATTGACTTTTCACCAGGAAAAATCTACACCGCTATTCGCAGCCTTAAAATCGTCACCAGCCCTTTACCCGCAAAATAAACTAGACCCATTAACAAAACTCAACGGATCATTTCTTAAGACACCAGTAATACTACGATACTCTCTCTTGCTACTGATATGTTTTTAACACGTCAACAAACTGCATGGCTCCACAAAACACGTTTAACTACACAGTGGATTGCTTACATTAGTAATGTACAGTAACGTGTGTAAACGCACTCTCCTCTCACACATGTAACATCACCACTGTCACAAATCTAAATTAAGAATGCAATATGTAAACCCATACAACCAAGCTCATAAATATTGGGCCTATGTTACAAGTCCAAAAATGAAGCAGAGCTCACTCGGGAGTAACGCATTTAATTTCTGTTGGAAAATGAAATAGAATTGTTCAAAAGCGCTATAGCTACATATGGGCCACACTCACTCGCGTACTGCCGGCTTCTCCTCTACTGCCGTTAGCTACCATTTCCCGAGTCTAAAATGTACACACTGTTTCATAATCCTACACCATTACCAATCAACGAATAGTAATTAACTTTTCAATGTGATTGACAAGCTACTATAATAACATTCTACAACATTCTATAACACCCATTAGGCTACATCTCTAAACTTCTATTAAATTAACTTACATTAACTATTATCTATTTTAACAGAATTCCATATCAAGAACATCAAACAAAACATATAATAACCGTTCATTCATGACTTGCGAATAATAAAGAAACGTTCAATGCGATTGACAAGTGACTAACATTCTAACACCCATTACATCTCTAAACTTCTATAAAATTCACTTACATTAACTAACATAATCTATTTTAACAGAATTCCATATCAAGAGCATCAATTAAAACATAGCCATTCATTCATGACTTTACCATACATAGCCTATAATAATACCGGACTACCCTATAGGTTAACTATCATATATATTCAGATTATCGCCCTCCCAAGTTCCCACAGAAAATGGTCAAACCAATTTTTTCTCACGATCAAATTCACTGTTTTGCCTATTAATTATAAAGTAAGGTTCTACCAAGAGCAACACTAATAGCTATTATCAAGGTTTTTTCAATGGTTGATTTACCTGTTTGAAACTGAAATGTAATTGTTCATAAACGCTCTAGATGCGGTACATAGGCCACACACTCACTTACTGCCGACTTCTCTACTGCGCGGTTAGCTACCGTTTCCCTAGTAATGCAGAGAGCGCGCTTCGCTGACAATGTTGTGCCTCGCAGGAATTTAAGAAAACACATCACAGGCAAACTTCATAACAAAAAAATCCCGGGATATGACAAAGAAATAATATTGTGTTTATGAGAAATTACATCCAGTGAATAAAAAAATAATGAACGGGGCTAAAATAAAAGAAGAGCTATCTTTCCACCTTTTCAAACACCCAGTGCTACACATACAGGCCATACAGGAATTTTGGCTTTACCAAATAACAGACATAGTAAACAGAAGAGTAGCCTACCTTCTTTTGTATGCTAACCGTTCAAAAACCACTCCAAGTTAAACCAGCAGTTAAGAAATGAATCACGTGGCTGGTTGCACCAAGGCGCTTTAATTCCACTTTGTCCTCCAAATTAAGGGTTTCAAATACTTTTTTCTTTAATTAAATGCATATTTAATGGACTTCCTTTATCCTTCATTTCTTAACTTTTATTTCTTCATTAGAGACAATTTTTGTGTTTGCTTTTTAATACTGAAATAGTGCTTCTTCTGCAGGAAGTTCACACTTCACGAACATGGCAACACTGGTTTCAGCTAGTCAGCGCATAAATGCGAAGAATCGGCGCATTTACCGTACATGACAGCAATTTATCAGTACGCAACATATTATTGAGGAAGAATAGGTGAATTTATAGAACTTGTATCCCTTTATTACAGAATGTTTACGGTATCGACTCCAAAAAGTGATGAAATTAGAGAAATCATTCCTGAGAATTAGCGGATCTGGCCAAAATAAGTCCCGGAACAAAAATCACAAATTCTGGGAGATCCCGGATCCTGTTCCGGCAATATCCGCCTCAAATTAAGCACTGGTGGTAGCCCATCTGCTTCAGAGTTTTCTTCTGCATATCTTGGATGTAATTAGTGTTTTTTTATTACTGTTGACATAACTGTTGCCATAGAGAATCATTATTTTCCATATTTTTGCTTCAAGTGTGGCCTTCCGAATGCAACTTTGGTAAAAGACTTGTTTCGTTGCAGATGGTTAAAGAAAATAGTTGGGCAAACCACTGGAAATTAGGGCTGTAAATCAACCAAATAAAATCTTGGTCGACTGAAGCCCTGAAATTTTGACAAAAAATCAACGTTACATTATTTAGCTGAGCAGTACTTGGTAGCCTTGTCCGCCTAAATGAATTATAAATAAACCTAAAAAACTAGTAGGCTATTTGCTGTGTATTAAATCATTTTTTACCTAATTATTTTGCACTGAAATGAGTCATTTCAAATGACACACTCGAGTCTGTTGGCTCTGACAGCGTTGCATCACGTACACCTGCGCAATATCATAGCCTATGATTTCCGAAAATAGTACTATGTCAACAAGTTTTGTTAATAGTATGCAACATAATTTAGACAATTGTCTTATCATATGTTATAATACCATAGGCTGAAAATAGGAGCTCAGCTTTGCGGCTGAGACCCGAATAGACTGTTAACTTAAAGCTTTTACTCTTAAAACACAAAAGGCACATCCACTTTAATAAACAATATTTATTAAACAAACCAGATCAAGACAAGAGCAGAAAGAGCATGTTGGCATTTCTGGATTCAGACACTATAAATTTATTCCTGAGTTGTCTCAGGTGTCACCTGAGTTGCTGAATGGCAATATAATTACAACTGCCTAGTTGTATGTAAATGACAAGTAATATCCGTGAACTACATATTAAAAATGTTGTATAACATGCAAATAAGCAGAACGAGTCAATTAAATCCTCTCCGGGAACCATCACCTTAATGTGGTGGAGAGGTTTGTGTGTCCCTATGAACCTGAGGGCTGTGTTGTCTGGAGCTTGGTGCTCCTGGTAGGGTCTCCCATGGCAAAGTGGTCTCATGTGAGGGGCCAGACAAAGAATGGTTTACCAAAACCCCAATGACGAATCGAGGTAGAGGAAGAGAGACCCTGCCCGGAGGAAGCCCGGGGCCCCCATCTGGAGCCAGGCCCGGATGGAGGGCTCGTCAGCGAGCGCCTGGTGGCCAGTTTTGCCACGGAGCCCGGCCGGGGACAGCCCGAAGAAGCAACGTGGCACCTCCCTCTCCATCCCATGGGCCCACCACCTGTGTGAGGAACCGCTGGGGTCGGGTGCGCTGCCAAATGGGTGGTAGTGAAGGTCAGGGGCCTCAACAGACCAGACCTGGGCAGCAGAGGCTGGCTGTGGGGACGTGGAATGTCACCTCTCTGTGAGGGAAGGAGCCGGAACTGGTGCGGGAGGTGGAGCACTACCAATTAGATCTGGTGGGGCTTACCTCTATGCACAGTTTCGGTTATGGAACCATTCTCCTGGATATGGGTTGGACTCTTTTCTTCTCCGGAGTTGCCCAGGGTGTGAGGCACGGGGCGGGTGTGGAGATACTCACAAGCGTCGCTACGTTGGAGTTTACTCCGGTGGACGAGAGGGTCGCCTCCCTGCGCCTGCGGGTTGCTGGGGGGAAAACTCTGACTGTTGTTTGTGCATATGCACCAAACAGGAGTTCAGAGTATTCAGCCTTCTTGGAGACCTTGAATGGAGTCCTGTATGGGGCTCCAGTTGGGGATTCCATAGTTCTGCTGGGGGACTTCAACGCGCACGTGGGCAATCATGGAGACACATGGAGAGGCGTGATTGGGAAGAACGGCCTCCCTGATCTAAACCCGAGTGGTTACTCGTTGTTTGACCTTTGTGCTAGTCATGCATTGTCTATAACGAACACCATGTTTGAACATAGGGATGCTCATAAGTGTACTTGGTACCAGAGCTCCCTAGCCCAAAGGTCAATGATCGATTTTATAATTGTTTCATCTGATCTAAGGCTGTATGTTTTGGACACTCAGGTGAAGAGAGGGGCGGAGCTGTCAACTGATCACCATCTGGTGGTGAGTTGGGTCAGGGGGTGGGGGAAGACTCTGGAAAGACATGGTAAACCCAAACGGGTAGTGCGAGGGAACTGGGAACGTCTGAAGGAGGCCCCTGTCCGACCGACTTTCAACCCACGCCTCTGGCAGAGCTTTTCGTGCATCCCTGTGGAGGTTGGGAGCATTGAACCCGAGTGGACAATGTTCAAAACCTCCATTCCTGAAGCTGCGGTGGGGAGCTGTGGTCTTAGGGTCTTGGGTGCCTCAAGGGGTGTTAACCCCACGGACACCGTGGTGGACGGAGGTGGTCAGGGAAGCCTTCCGACGGAAGGAGTCTTTCCTGGATATCTTATCCCGGAGGACTCCAGAGGCAGTTGCAGGATACCGAAGGGCCCGAAGGGCTGCAGCCTCTGCCGTGAAAGAGGCAAAGCAGCGGGAGTGGGAAAAGTTCGGAGAAGACATGGAGAATGACTTTCGGTCGGCACCAAAGTGCTTCTGGAAAACCCTCCGCCACCTCAGAAGGGGGAAGCGTGGTACCATCCAAGCTGTATACAGTAAGGGTGGGAATCTGTTGACCTCAACTGAGGAGGTAATAGGGCGGTGGAAGGAGCACTTTGAGGAACTCCTGAATCCAACTACTATGCCCTCTATATTAGAGGCAGAGCTAGAGGATGATGGGGGATTGTCGTCAATTTCCCTGGTGGAAGTCACTAAGGTAGTCAAACAATTCCACAGTGGCAAAGCCCCAGGGATCGATGAGATCCGTCCAGAAATGCTGAAAGCTCTGGGTGTGGAGGGGCTGTCTTGGCTGACTTCAACATTGCATGGAAGTCTGGGACAGTGCCAAAGGAGTGGCAGACCGGGGTGGTGGTTCCCCTGTTCAAAAAGGGGGACCAGAGGGTGTGTGCCAATTACAGGGTTATCACACTTCTCAGCCTCCCATGAAAAGTCTACTCTAAGGTGCTGGAAAGGAGGGTTCGGCCGATAGTCGAACCTCAGGTTGAAGAGGAACAATGCGGATTTCGTCCTGGTCGTCGAACAACGGATCAGATCTTTACTCTTGCAAGAATCCTGGAGGGGGCCTGGGTGTATGCCCATCCTGTCTAGATGTGTTTTGAGGATTTGGAGAAGGCGTATGACCAGGTCCCCCGGGAGATACTGTGGGAGGTGCTGCGGGAATATGGGGTGAGGGGGTCCATTCTTAGGGCATTCAATCTCTGTACAACCAAAGCGAGAGCTGTGTCCGGGTTCTCTGCATTAAGTCAGACTCGTTTCATGTGACGGTTGGTCTCCGCCAGGGCTGCACTTTGTCACCAATCCTGTTTGTAGTATTTATGGACAGGATATCGAGGCGTAGTTGGGGTGGGGATGGGTTGCAGTTCGGTGGGCTCTCATTGCTGCTTTTTGTGGATGATGTGGTCCTGATGGCATCATTGGTCTGTGACCTTCAGCACTCACTGGATTGGTTCGCAGCCGAGTGTGAAGCAGCTGGGATGAGGATCAGCACCTCTAAATCTGAGGCCATGGTTCTCAGCAGGAAACCGATGGAGTGCCTACTCCAGGTAAGGAATAAGTCCTTACCCCAAGTGAAGGAGTTCAAATACCTTGGGGTCTTGTTTTACGAGTGAGGGGACAATGGATTGGTCGGAGAATCGGCGCAGCGGGGGGTATTACACTCAATATATCGCACCGTTGTGATGAAAAGAGAGCTGAGCCAGAAGGCAAAGCTCTCAATCTACCGAGCAGTTTTTGTTCCTACCCTCACCTATTGTCATGAAGGCTGGGTCATGACCGAAAGAACGAGATCCAGGGTACAAGCGGCCAACATGGGTTTCCTCAGGAGGGTGGCAGGCGTCTCCCTTAGAGATATAGTGAGAAGCTCAGTCATCCGTGAGGATCTCAGAGTAGAGCCGCTGCTCCTTTGCATCGAAAGGAGCCAGTTGAGGTGTTTTGGGCATTTGGTAAGGATGCCCCTTGGACGCCTCCCTAGGGAGGTGTTCCAGGCACATCCAGCTGGGAGGAGGCCTCGGGATGACCCAGGACTAGGTGGCAAGATTATATCTCCAACCTGGCCTGGGAACGCCTCAGGATTCCCCAGTCGAAACTGGTTAATGTGGCTAAGAAAAAAAGGACGTTTGGGGTCCCCTGCTGGAGCTGCTGACCCCGCGACCCGATCCCGGATAAGCGGATGAAAATGGATGGATGGAGTCAATTAAATGGCACATGCTAGAGGCTTTTTCCGAAGCACAGACAATACCATTCACTGCGGGAAAATGTGCAGCAAGCGCATGTATACGTGGCAGACGAATGGGGAACTGTGCGTCTTGACCGGACGAGATAATGTCATTCGCTATGACCTCTTAACCTAGATTCATCCAATTGTAAACTTAAATGTAGGGAATAAACCTGTTTGGCTTTGTCTCTAGATCATTCAATCTTAGCACAGCCAAAGCCAACATACAGTAGCCTAAACCTTTCCTTTGGTACAGATGTTAACAAGTAGATTATTCAAATCAGTGTGTGTTAGCATGCACCTACATAAGCTGTTTTGAAGTGGTAGGCTACATCATATTTAACGTTGAACTATGTTATGAAAAGAGTGTGAGTGTGTTCAACTTGTTTTGCATCAGCTTCCATACTATGGATTTATTATGCATTTTTTAAAAAGTTCTAATAACACCAACAGTAAATTTAAAGTTCAAGACAGGTTATAGTGAATCTAACAACTGCTACAATTATGCGCTCACATAGTATAAAAAAAACTACACAGATAAATTAAAGGGATTTTTAGGTTAAAGTATGTGGTAGACCTTATTCAATATAATTTTGGCAAACACCTTTGTTAAAAAAATATTTTTATTAGTGTTTATTAGTGTATTTTTATTAGTGTTGCACTATTTGTCTTACGTAATATAATATTCTGTGACACATTCATTTTTTCAGCAATAATGTAGTTAAATGACACAGGTGGGAATCAGATCTCACACAGCCATACGGCTGCTTGACTAAAAAATGTAGACTGAATGTTGTCAGCCCTAAAGAGCCCTTAGTTCATTTTCGGGATGCTTTTCTAGAAAAGTTACAGTAATCAGGCATTAGTTGCACCAGGTGTGCTTGTCCGGGGAAATTCAGAGAAACCATAGGGAGGATCAAACCCATGACTATGATGTCGTAGACTGTCCTGCAATGCAGCGACTTAGCCCACTATGAAGGTCCCAAGGGAAAACGACCGGTTACAACAATCCCTTCTGATGCAACCGACACTGTGTGTCATGATGCAGATTCTGGCCTGGAACCTGCCTCTACTAAAACTCGCACAGTCATGCTGGCAGAACTGGAATCCTGTCTCTAGTCACACCTAAAGGCCTTCCATGACAAGTTAATTGTGGATATTAAGGCTGCTCTAGCGGTCCAGATGAAAACAACCATTGACTTGGCTCTGGATCCCTTTTCTGCAGCCTTGGATGGGGTACGGGCAGCTTCTGATGAACATACTCGCCGTTTTGAAGGCTTTGAGCATAATTTATCTGATTATAGCTAACAAATAGTAGCTCTGGAGCAAACAGTTGCCCATTTGGAAAAATAAAACTGTCTCGTTGCCGAGAAGACAGATGACCTCACTAAATTCCTTTGATTATGAAATCATTTTGAATATGACCATGCTCTAACATTAGAAACAAAGAGGGGGGCGATTTGTTAGCTAAAGAAAAACACAGACAGACAGTTACCAAAACAAGGGTAACTTAAAAAACAAGCCCAATTGAGGGGAGATCCTAACCAATTAGTGACCTACTCAAATCAGCCCTGTACAAGGTAAAAGCAAAAACCTGCATACACTAGGCCCTCCATGGGACCGGTTTGACACCAGTGCCCTAAAGCATAACAACAATATTAGCCAGCTAAACTTTTACTACCGTGTTAGAAAAAAATATGTAGTTGGATTGTTTCATGTGGTTCTCCTCTATCGCTGTGTTATGGCTTTGCTATGTAGGGAGTAATGTGCTGGTTACATTCATGAGACAATCAGCTTATTAGTACTATTTACTACAAAACTGTAACATAGCCTACAGCACAAGAGGCCACAAGAGGCCGCTGTTTCCGCTCCACGGCCACAAGAGGCCGCTGTTTCCGCTCCACGGCTACAATAAGTCGCTGTTTCCGTTCAAGTCTCCCGGCCACAAGAGGTTGCTGTTTCCGCTCAAGCCTCCTGGCCACAAGAGGTCGCTGTTTCCGCTCAAGCCTCCCGGCCACAAGAGGTCGCTGTTTCCGGTCAAGCCTCCCGGCCACAAGAGGCCGCTCCCGCTCAAGCCTCCCGGCCACAAGAGGTTGCTGTTTCCGCTCAAGCCTCCTGGCCACAAGAGGTCGCTGTTTCCGCTCAAGCCTCCCGGCCACAAGAGGTCGCTGTTTCCGCTCAAGCCTCCCGGCCACAAGAGGCCGCTCCCGCTCAAGCCTCCCGGCCACAAGAGGCCGCTCCCGCTCAAGCCTCCCGGCCACAAGAGGCCGCTCCCTCTCAAGTCTCCCGGCCACAAGAGGCCGCTCCCGCTCAAGCCTCCAAGCCACCAGAGGTCGCTCCCCCTCCGCCTTGGCCACCAGAGGTCGCTACACCACTATCAGCCGAGCCTGAGCCTTGCCATGTCCCCGAGCCTGAGCCTTGCCATGTCCCCGAGCCTGAGCCTTGCCATGTCCCCGAGCCTGAGCCTTGCCTTGTCCCCGAGCCTGAGCCTTGCCTTGTCCCCGAGCTTGAGCCTTGCCTTGTTCCAGTCAGTGCCTGACTTAGTCCCGGTGCCTGCCCTAGTTCCCGAGCTGGTGTCTGCCTCTATGCTATTGCCGGCACCAGTCCCTGTGCCATTGCCTGCACCAGTCCCTGTGCCATTGCCTGTTCCATTTCCTGAGCCTTTCCTGGTCACTGAGGCTTTCCCGGTCACTGAGCCTTTCCCGGTCCCTGAGCCTTTCCCGGTCCCTGAGCCTTTCCCGGTCCCTGAGCCTTTCCCGGTCACTGAGCCTTTCCCGGTCACTGAGCCTTTCCCGTTCACTGAGCCTTTCCCGGTCACTGAGCCTGCCCTTGTCCCAGAGCCTGCTCTTGTCACAGAGCCTGCCCTTGTCCCAGAGCCTGCTCTGACTTCCAAGCCTGAGCCTTTCATTGTCCTAGTGCCATTGCCGGCCCCTGTCCCAGTGCCATTGCCGGCCCCTGTCCCAGTGCCATTGCCTGCCCCTATCCCTGTCCCAGTGCCATTGCCTGCTCCTGTCCCTGTCCCAGTGCCATTGCCTGCTCCTGTCCCAGTGCCATTGCCTGCTCCTGTCCCAGTGCCATAGCCTGCTCCTGTAATTGAATGTGGATCAATTAAAATCCGTCGCACATAATCACTTGTTAGCTTCACATCTAGAATCTAGATAATCTAGAATAGTTATGTAGAGGTTCACTGCTTTCGTTCCGACAGAACTGTTCCCATTTTTTTTATCAACCAAAACTTTTATCCTTTCTGTTTTTCTCAAGGCTTTCAGGGAAAAATGACCCATTTAAAAAAAAACTGCTGCACAAGGGTTAACTAGCTATATTGCGTTGCATATGATGAGGGGGATTTATAAATAATCATTAGATCAGCCAACAGTAGATCAAAATTACAGTACTGGCACCAAACGAGTGCTGGTTTAATATGTTCATTCGAAAATGCACAGTCATTGCACACTTATAACTTGTGAAAATACAATGCCTATTCAAAACAGTACACAGAAGACAGGTTTTTTACTTCCACATTTAATTTAAAGGCATCCATGTTAGCAGGGAATATACATCGCTAGTGTTCTCAAATATGAATTTCAAAGTATTTCTGATGTTGAATTAGATGGTGGCGAAAAGAGAGAAGAACATTAGGCTATTCCGTCTCCTTGTGCAAGAGAATAATTCTGTAGTTAAAGACATAATCCAATTTTTCTCAGTTACCACTTATGTGAAAGTTTAAAGGTTAAGCTATTTACCTACTCTTGTGGTTTATTTTTCAGTAATTGTCTACTTTTTACACTTTATGTCTCTTTCTTTATTTTACATCAATGCCAGAGGTATTTGTGATATCCTAAAGAGAAAAGCTTTATTTTTGTATTGGAAAGGGAAATGTGTAGATTAATGTTTAATTTAGAAAATGCATGCATGTTCTTCAGATTCCATGTTCTGGAAAAATCAGTGAGGAAAAGAGATTTGGTGGTCATTTGGCAGTAATCGATCAGCGGGGGTTGCTATTTTACAAGATAAATTTACAGGGCGGATACTAAATTATGTAAAAGATGATTGTGGTAGCTGGATATTACTTTTAATTGTTATGCCACCAATAACCACACAAAAAATGATACACTCTTTTTGCATTATGAATCTGGAGTTCAGCATTTTATTTAATTATATCCTTTGGCTTGTTATTTGGGGAGGAGATTTCAACAGTGTATCTGATGCAACCATTGATAGATGGCCTCCTAAAAGTAGGCCTGGCCCATCGAGTGAACCAAGTAATGTATGTTTAATGTATGCCTTACTGATGTGTAGAGAGATAAGAATCCAAACAGGGAGGAATTTACGTGGAGTAATAAGAACTCAGCTCTTCATTCTCTTATTGGTTATTGGTTAGTGTCCAATTATGTAATGAATAGTGTGGCCTATGTACTGATAGAATCTTGCATAATAACAGATCATAAAGGAATATTCATAAGAATAAATATGATGAAAGATAAATCAGTCAAAAAAATTAATACTGGAAGTTACTGGAAATTAATTAATAAATAGCTTGAAAGTGAATGCCTAAAGGAAAAAAATCAAACATATTATTGGAAAATATAGGACAATTGCAGCTATGGAAAAGACATATGAAAAATACTGGGAATTAATGAAAATTTTATATCAAAATGGCATCCCTTGATCAAGTTGGAAGCAAAAAATAAAAAATAAAATAAATTTCAATTATTGAAGAAATATTAAATTAGAATAAAAAAGAAAGAAGCCTTGACTGATTTTGAATTAAATGAATTACCTACTGAACTATATAATATCTATGATCTATATAATATCTATGATCTATGGTCATTAAATATCCCATGGCACTTATCCTAAGAGTAGGGGTGTTAACCCCGGTGTCATGGCCAAATTCCCAACTAGGCCTCACCTCAATCATGGCCACCTAATAATCCCCCTCCTTCCTAATTGGCATATATAACTACTCATCTCTCCACCTGATAGCTGATGTGTGGTGAGCGTTCTGGCGCAAAATGGCTGCCGTGCATCACCCAGGTGGGTGCTACACATTGGTGGTGGTTGAGGTGGGCTTTCCCCCTCACTGTGTAAAGCGCTTTGGG
>JACXGM010012316.1:5325-24208 GCA_016801145.1 Umbra pygmaea | reverse complement strand
TGTTCTATATGCTGTTTAGACATTAAAACAAATCCGTGGAAAAAAATGTTTGTATATTTAACGGGTTACAGACACTCGTCAATTTAATTTTTTATTTAAAGCCAATTGAATCTTATAATCTTATCAGTTAACGGTTAATAATCGGTTAACGAGTTCCGGTTGTCGGTCAGGAAAATTAGCCGAAATGAGCATCCCTAATCTACAGCAATCTTCCGTTATTAAAGCAATTGGCCATGAAACAACTGCACCTGCTCTTAAAGGGAACATGAGATGACCTTCTGATTGGTTTATTGCACATTATGCCTAAATCACACCTATGATTAATGTACCTATTCAGACCTACCCATTTTAGATTTGCGTTGGGCGGAAGTGTCATTTATTCCGCCAGCATAATAGCAACAGCGGACGGGACCTGTTGAATCCTAGGATGATTACCTAGAGCAGGGGTGGGCAATTATTTAAGCTTGAGGGCCACATTGAGCTTTTGAAACCAAATGAAGGGCCACATTTTATAGCAATGCATGAAAAATATTGTTTATGTATATGTTATTTCATTCAATTAACCCCGCCCCCTACACAGTTACGCGCGTATCCTACAGAAAAAAAATGTTTTGTTTTGTAACACATTTTCATTGTTTGACTTTAATGTTTTTAGTTGACCAAAATATAGTCAGTGAAAAGTACCCAACTTTGAGACATGATATCTCCGGCTGTCATTAATCCACATGGACGAACCACTTCTCATAATTTGAATTGGCATTATTTTATCAGCGGAACCCCCTCTTTCCAACCATATTGGTACCATATTGGTATTTTGCACGACGATGTCCTACATCATTGCAGAGTTGCTATTTTGTCATTTTCACGTCCTACTTCCTGTCTGTAATGTATTTAGTAAAAAAGGCAAAAGTAAAAAAAACATGACCGACTTCGAGGCGTGATAGCTCCAGCTCTGATAAACCCACATGGATGACCCCAACACTCATTCTTTTTGGCGGATACTTCTCTTTCCAACAGTACCAAGCTTTAGTTGCTAGCCTATACAGTTCGCGAGATAATCACGATACAATCGCGCTTGATGCTCTAGAGTGTCGGGAAACTAAGGAGGGTAAAAACGCCTCGCGCTTCAGATCAAAGAACCCGGCCCACCCCTGACCTAGAGCAACCTGAGTCCTAGGACCACATCGCAGAATTACCCCGGCATGATGATGACCCTGTCCAAAGCTACTGTCATTGCCCACCTGGTTGTCCTTGTTCTTCTATACCTGACTGTGCTGCTGATCTGGATGTGTCTAAAGACTGGACACAGCCCACATGAAGATCTGAACCCTCAGACCAGGCCCCAGGACATCTCACAGGACCTTATTTTGTACTGATAAATAACTTGGCCTTAATTGGACATGCACTGTTAAACTTTTTGTATGAAGGCTTTTTTTCAACCTTACTTGGGATGTCGAGATATATGTTCAACAAATCACAATCTAGGTAATGACAATATTAGTCATATTCTAATTGTTGTCATTGAATTCATGTTTTACTGTCAGGTTTCTTGAGTCACACGCAGATTTAAATGCTGATAGTAAACTTTCTTAAATACAAAATAAGGTGTGGCAAGCAAATGGACCACTAATCACTCCCAAACAGATAGATACTCCCAATACTAGCAGTATAACTTCAACCTCTCTACAAACATAGGCTACTTGTCAAAATCAAGGCACATAAGTAATGGTCTACCTAACAGGTACAAAATAGGTCTACATATAATAATACACATTCAGTCATCTACATAACAGTTGGATCAAATAAATGTGACGGCAGAACAAACAATCCACAGCTCAATCCACAGTTTTTTCCAATTGCTAACACACAAAATGTATAATTTGGCTCATCGAGTCAAAACTCAACACACAAGAACGCTTTACACAACACTTGAAGATTAACATTGAACTGCCATGTCAAAACTGCCATTCTGCAATCAAAACTGCCATTCTGCAATCAAAACTTAACACTCTGACTTCAAAAGGCCCTCTTCGGATCAATAGTTAACACACATGCACATGAACAACAAACAGTCAAACAGACACAACACACTGGTAAACCTTACTCAAGACACTTCTGTCATTTGTAGTTTTTAAACCATTTTTATTCCCGTAACCAAGCCTCAGTGATACATTGTACAGGTAGTAAAACAACTCCCATTACAAGTCAGGGATCACTTCGTCAATTGGGGTCGGGCCACGTCACCTCGTCCACATCACAGGCGATGTTCTCCCAGGCAACGGGAAAATATCGCCAGGCGTGGCGTATCCACCCGTGGATCGAGCCCACCTCGATGTCTCCGCATGCCTCCTCCATTGCTCGCAGGAGTGGCACGCGTGCATGTGTAGGCGGTCATAGACCTTTCACCGCCATGCCAAAAATAATTCACTTATCAGGTTGAGGACCGGGAAATAAGGGGGCAGTGGAAACTGACATTATCCCAGATGACAACGATCATGGGCTGCCCTGGTTGGTCCTATGTGACCGCGGCATGTAGTGCATGCAGAAATGTCAGTATGTGTGCAGTGTTGTAGGGACCCACGGTGGCATGGTGATGGAGGACCCCCTGACCACTAAGGGCTGCACACATGGTGATGTTGTCCCCGCACTGCCCGGCGACATTCTTGATGGCCCTTTGGCGGATGATGTTTCAGTCCCGATGTCTGGTTTTTACCAGCGTCTCTTCCTCTATCTCCTCTCCCTCTTCCCTCCCCGTCTCTTCCTCGTTTTCCTCTCTCCTTCAGCATCCATATTCACGATTGTCTCACGACAGGTGCTCATACCTGAATTATATAGTGACTGATTAGTGTTCAGTTACGGGTTAAGTGTTTTACGATGTGTGCGGGAGTGTTGCTAATGTCATGTGTGTTTTAACTATTGAATGGACGTGCTGACTGCAGAGTGTTTCATCATTGGCCAAAGTGTGTAACACACGCACGATGTGTGTAGTGTTTTGCACCGTGTGTCACAGAATTGTTTACGGTGCCATGCCGACATTGTGTTTATTCATTTGGTGCCTGAGTGTACCAAATGCATGCAAGCGTTACGGTTTCGACGCTTTGGGCTGAGCATTCACTTTTTGTGTTTTAGAAAAAAAACTGTAACCCACAACATGCTCATCTGCAAGCTGTGCTTAGATAGGGAGGGGTAGGAGCACAGCTGAATCCCCTTGGTGCTGATGAGACGTGTGGGACGAGGGGGCGGTGGCTTCGGTAGACAGGGGATTCTGAATGCCTGATCCTGTTCATGCCAGTAGGGGGAGCTCCAGGATCTTCCATGCTGACATTTAGTCATACAGTTAATTGCATTTAGTACAGTAGGCCTAGGAATTAAACATGCATTTTTATTGACAAACTAACATTTGTTATGATTCTGCATTCTCTCAGCTTACATACTACTGCCAAAATTGTGCACAATTATTTAAACAATTGAAACATTTTTAATTAACGCATGTCCCAGTCTGTACCAGTGAAGTTCCGGGTGTAGTGCTCAGTGGGGCGTGCGTGGGTGCCACACTGGCCATAACTGAACAGTTCAATCTAAATATATCTTATTTAATTTGTAATCATTGATAGCTTGTATTTATTTCTAATCATCTTTCATTGTTAATACCATGCATGTTTGTATGCTACATGTATGATTATTTTTGTCATATTATTGAATATTGAACCAAACTCTGCACTTCATGCTCCTGCCTCCATTACCATAAGCTATAATGTAACAGCAATACACATCGGTAAATAACAGCACAATCAATTAAGGATCAATTTTGGTGGCTATATTAAGATACAGGAGATGTACAGTGTTGATGCAAGTGGTATTTCTTGCAATGTGGATATGTCCAAAATCCAAACCACAGGCATGTGGCCACATCTACCAAATATATATATATATATATCATAAGTTTGTTTTGTGTGATGAAGGCAGGGAGAACAATGCAGGGAGAATTGTTCTTCAATTTAATCAGAACATAAATACACACGATACCCATGGGAGGAACTAACCAATATAAAGGACTCAGAACTGCTCACGGGATATATATATATATAAATACAGCTACTATGTTCTAACGTGGCACAGACGTGAATGTTATACAGATGGTATGCCTGGTTCAACAAGACCTACGTCAATACTTTCTCAACCATAATACGTGACAATACTAATCTACCTTACTCGACATCAACGGAACAACAGGAGTTTCCACTCTCAATGACGTGCACCGCATTCTCAGTCACCAAAGATTATTTAGCCGTACTAATTGCTAAACCCTAACAGGTGTAGAGGTAATCAACTAACCCACTACGCTCCTGCGTAATGATCTACCCAGATTACCCGGCCATATAACTTGGTGTCTGAAAGGCGGTGCGCCAAACCAGAACAACCCAAAATGGGCAGAATAGAAAACACAAAAAATTATTATATTTTAATAAACCATAAATCAGTTCAGTTTTATGCCACAACTCCCAACCAGTCCCTGGGAAGTCATGACAAATATCTTGATTGTGAACATGTGTGAGGGTTCCCGGTCCAAGTCAGGTCGCCTCTACACCTGAGACTGAACAACTACCATTTCCCATTACACACGAACACAGCACACACCATAGAGAGCAATCACCTGAATACTAACACCTGCCACAGCACCACAGTAAAAAAAACATGACACACACACAGCCTCATTGCGAGGTATTGACTTTCTGTAAGCGAACTGAGCATTCTAGAGTATCTGATCATCCTGTGTCTTGACCATTGTTTGTTTTCCACTCTCGAGATTCGCCTAGTGTTTTGTACGGTTGCCTGATTTTCTGCCCTGGACTTGACTTTGCTGCCTGTGACCTGATTACGCTCCTTGGATCCTGATTTACGTACTTCTGCCTGTTCCTTCCTGGTTTTGACCTCTGCCTCCCGACCACGCCAAGCCCTGCACCTGTGTACCTCTGCTTGAGTTTCCTTGCTACCGGACCAGCCTTCTGACCTAACCTAAGCCTTGTGTTATTGTCCTTCTGCCATTGGATCCATCTGCATATTTTTCACAGTACAGTCTATTCCCATTAAAATATTTTATTCCTTCATACGGAGTCATATCGTTACAACATGACATAATTTTCACCAGATATGAGTTCAAGACAATTTGGACGTATACTCTAATATCTTGAAAACAGAAAAGAATTGTACATGTACTGTACTCACCAAATATACTGACAGCTGATATGCCCAGTAAAACCATAACTGATACCAGGGGCGGTGTGTTCATTAGGGCAATATGGGCGACACACTGCCAAGCGTGAAAAGAAGGGATTTTTTTTTTTCTAACCAATTCTATAATGGCAACAGCCTTATCAGTGTTCTAATTTAGAAGTTTGATCTGCCACTAAATGTCCAATCAGGCTAAAGTCATGCTTCAAATGGTCCCGCCCTTTTTGGGGCAATTTCAGTGACATTGAAAATCGCCTAAGAATTCACTCATAGACTCATGTAAAATATATTTTTTCTAATATCAGAGCCTTCAATACAATCCCTATGGGTCCGGGAGGGCATGAACAAACGTGCTTTCGTCATACGTAACGTAACTAAGAAAAAATCTTCAATCAATTCAGATACTACTGTCAAGATGGCTAGCATTAAAAAGTGTGATTGTGTGGAAATGGTGGACATTAGAAGAGGTGGATTATTTGCTTTCTCATCCATTTACTTTGTCTTTGGAGCAAAACATTGTTATAAAGAGACTTGTAACATCCAATCATTCTTATAACATAAAAGGACAAATTGGTTTTTAAGAAAGAAATAACTAACGGCAGGTGTAGCCAAGAATTACCTATTCTGTTTGCCATGCTTACTGTACATTTTGGAGGACACACGACTTGGACCAACCAAGGAATTGTGGATATATAACATTTATCACAAAAAATTTGGAAACAATAATGCAGCACAACTCACATTGAAAGTAGTATGACTCTCAATTTTGGGAAAAGTTAATGTACTAGGACAAGGTACCCAGTGCATTGATTCAGCCTACGTGCTGTCTATTGAGCCAGACTTCATCCAAAAACCACTGGATTTTAAAGACTTGGTGATTCCCCCAGCCCTAAATCACATTAAATACGTTCTGAGGGAACTATTTTGTAAAACCTAAATATGTGAAATATGAACGTATGAGAGGGTCAATTACATTTGTGGGGAACTAAATTGAACACTCGAATAACGTTAAATATGAACATTTGAAGATCATGACGTAGCATGTAAATCGTTTTTGCTAGGGCGGAGGTCGGGGATGGTGGATGGGCGTATAAATCCGCGACTTGCATGCCAGTGTTCGCGAGTTCAAATCCAGACCGGCACTTTGTGTGTGTTTTGTACTACATTGCTTGCGTCATGCAGACAGGCGATTGTCGGTTTTTGTAATGTTAGCCCTAACCTTAATTCTAACCTTAACCTCAGTAACATCATATCTAACCTTAACCGTTAGTAACCTCATGCCTAACCTTAACCGTTAGTATCCTCCTACCTAACCTTAACTGTGAATGTTGCAATATAATTTCGAACGCTATGGAATGTGTGGAATGTTCTTGCATTAATCCACTAAACGAAATGTACCGGAGCAACGTAATTGAAGTACAAATATAGCCTAATAACAAAATGTGCAGTTCAAACGTAAAAAAAACCTAAATATGTTGGTATATAACGTAATTTAGGTTTTCAAAATAGTTTCCTGAGAACGTAATTTTGGAGAAATTCTGAGATTTACGGTTGGATTCCCCGGTTTACGTCCCAGAATGGACATTGATGTGAGCTTCTCTTCAGATAAGGTAGGCCCAGGCCTATAGACCTCTTAAAGACCATTACACTTGTTTCCTCTCCCTTTCCTGTCTACATTGCCTGTCTCTCTTCTATAGTTTATGCTGTGTTTACTGTACTAAATTGTTTTATTCAGGATATGATGTTCAACACAATGTGTTGCAAAACAGTTGTGATATAAACAGTTGTAGTATCTATTGGCAGTCGTTAAAGTTAGAACACTTTTTGCAGTGCATCCCTAGATGGCCATTTCTATGACATTCTAGGCTATAATAGAGCATTCTGTAATATCATGTAAGCCTATCATTTAATCATTTTTGCATTTGGCATGTGCTAATGTGTACATAGAAATATTGTCAAATGGTATGTGTGTCTATGTGAGAAACACAGATACATAGTTTTTTGCCATAAGGCCATTCTTGTGGGTACTTCTCTATAGTGTATAGTAACTTGGTATCTTGGATGTGACCTAGATGGCTCAGTGGTTAGGGAGTAAGACTGTACCAAATGTTATGTCCTTGGTCAAGGCACTTTACCCTAAGTTGCTCCAGTGGAATGTCACTGTACTTACTGTAATTCGCTCTGGATAAGAGCATCTGTTAAATGACTTAAATGTAAATGGATGTGTTGATGCAATGTAAAATTCTGATGGATGTATACAATGCATTCTCTCCACCCACACAATATCACCACCAGCCGTCACTGTAATGGACACAAGACGTATCACTGTACTAGTTAATCATCTAGCAACAAATTCATATTGTCTTGCTTAATGTATCCATTGAATGGGTCACCTTAATCAGTATCAGAAAGATTGCCCCCACCTAACTATTCTTTCATGAACCGCCACTGACTGATACGACCATGTACAATTTCAAAGATCACAAGTGAAACTATGTCATATTTGTAAATGTCTGTAGTTTAAATACCAGACAGTAGAATATCTCCAGACTTCAATGCGTATCAAAGTCTTTCCAATCTGGAGTATAGATATGTCACAAACACGAAATTTGGGACCATGGAGAATTTCACTAATGAGAATGGAAGGCTACTTTCTCTTTCAGAGACCTGCTTATAAAACTATAAAAACTGTGTTTGTTGATATTTTAAAATATGAAAAATAATGAATATGGGATAATGTTACTTTTATTTTAATTATCTAAGGGCATGGCGTGAAGCGCATGGCGCAAGTGCGCTTTGGGCGTGTCCAAATCAACTTCTGCTAGTTTGACAGCGGATAAAAGGGACCATGTGCTGGGCGAAAGTGGTCTAAAAGGGTTGTATTTAGTGTCTTCATTAATTCATAGGTGTGATTCATCTCCAATTCCCTTTAAGAGCCAGGCGCATTTGTAACTTTTGCAGAATTGCTAATATGATGGCGGATTTGCATCATAATATTTTATTTGTATTCTTTTGCATGTTTGTGTGCAGCTGCGCTTCCCTGTATGTAGTGGGAAATTAATGTTTTTAATTAAACCCCAATGTATGTCACACATTTAAACCTGTACATATGTGATTTTGGTTTTGATCCACCCATAAAGGGAGTTTGGTATTATTACTTGTAAAGGTTGTACAGGTCTTATGTTGTCTCCACGGGGTTTCCAGGAGAAGACAAATGCTAGCTCCCCCCTCTGGAAGTTACAGCCCGGATGCGCCGAGGCGCCAAGGCGACGCATAATCTAATTGTTAATGTATTCTTTTGTTCTCCAATTCCAGCCAGTGAACTGATCTGTATTTCGTATGTAGCGGGAGTTGGGGGCGTCCCTTCTCGAGGGGAAATATAACCCTACAGTCACACGAGCGACAAAAGACAATTGACACCACTCACTTGGTGGGCGTTTCTGTATTGATACTAGCATGACGTTGCCTAGTATCTGCGAGAGGTCTTAAAAGTTACTTCAGAGATATTGTCAAGTCACAAAAACGATGTATTTTTACTTAAAAGTATGTATTTCTTGATAGAAGTAACAAAATATATTAGATAAAATGCCAAATATATCAGATATATACAGAAATACGATGTCCCAAAGCGTTTCCGCCATCTTGAATTGTTTTCTTCGACTCGAGCAACCACGTATATGTCACGCTGCCTTCACTCCAATTGGCAGTCGCTTTGTCGCTTCGCTCAGCATTTGCATAAAATAGACTTCTTGTCTCGCGAGCTGGGAAACGGCCACTTGCGTTGAAAATGAATGGTAGCTTGTCGCTGACTTTTGTCGCTTGTGTGACTGTAGGGTAAGTCTTTGTTTAAGGTTAAACGGATGAGATCTCTTTAACGACTCTCCTGGCCACACGTCAGTGCCTGGCATAGCAAATGTGTTGAATAAATGTTGTGATAGACTGAACCGTATAAGACATGCTTAGATCATAGATCATTTTTAGAAATGTTAGATGACATTTAATTCTTGGTATTATTGTATAATTCTGTGTCCGGTTAAAGAGTTGTATTTATGCCTTTAATTGGAATGAAATATTATTCACTTTACTAAGTTCTGTCTGACATTCTAAATAATTTCCCAGAACATCTCCGGTGGAGTCGTTAATGGGAACGTAAGCTACCTTGTTGGCCAGCTCTTAAGTTGCAGCCCTTATCACGCACACAGTTCAAGCTAGGTAGCCTACGCACTCTTTTCTGAGTATCGCGGTAAGCGATTAAATTTTCCCGGGTCGCTGTAGTATTTCTTCCGTAGCTGTTTACACACGGATCAATGATCATTATGAGGTCAGATAGTTAGAATATACGTGGTTGAATATTTCCTGTCTATCAATCCTCTATACGCATTTATTATACATTTCTCCGTTCTCAACCCAGACTATTGCAACAGGGAAGAAAAGGAAATATGTTAATCATTAATGCTTTAACTTCATAAGTGCACATTAATTGTATCCTTTTACCGCTTTACTACATTTGGTGCCCCCGTGTGAGGAAATCTGGCTAAGCTGAACAGTTTTTCGATCAGTGTGCATGCAGAACAGCAGATCATGGATGTATTTCAAAAGGAATAACTGGACAGATCTGCCGAAAGGACGGGTTGTGTTTTCGGAGAGTGATTCGAACTCTGAGGATTCTGCAGCACGGGTGAGTAAAACTGTCCTGCAGGCTCAAAGAAATGTTTGCTTGTATAGAAACCACTGTATGTTGTTGCTAGACTACTCATTTTTTAAGATAAAATGAACATTGCAATGTTTGGGTTGAACAAAGAATGCATAAGGTCAGAGGACCCACAAATCGTCCTCTTTCTACAAGCTTGGGAAAATAAAGTTAACCCTACCCTCACAATGGTATACGCACGTGGTTTGGATATAATCGCTTCAAACGAAAGCATACTTAATTGGTACGCATCAGACGTATTGAAATTAAGTAATTGGAACAAGTACAACAAGTTACACTCAGCGCTTGGCTATTTAATGTTCAAAAACATTTCAGCCCTGACGAAATATAAAGGTAGTGTGAAGAAATTGTTCGACGATAATGGCAGTAAACTTATAGAGGTGGAAATCTCATAGGCTAAAGTGAATGTTTTTTGACTTAAATAAGCGAGATTTGGAACAGCAAAACCAGGAATGGAAAGACAAATTAAAGGCAGTAAAGACTACATTGATGCAGAGTATAAAATATGTGACTGCTTTAGAGAGCTGCTGTGACACGTTAAGAATCCTGATTGTAGCCATCAGACAAAAGGCTGCGGGAAGTAAACACTCAGGTAACAATAGCCAGTCAGAGTCAATGGAAGACTTGATAACAAATGCGTGCAACGCAACATGGTCTAAAATGGAGCAAACTGACACAGACGACCCAGCAGGGCTCCTCCAATCCCTGCAGGCCGTGGGGGGACGGGTCAGTATAAAAAGTAAGAAATCAGCAGAAATATCTGTGCTAAAAACTATTCAGGACCACAAGGGAAATTTAGTAAGCAGAAGATTAACTTGCGAAGAGTGTAACACACACCAGGATAATATCGGCATGTTACCTAAGATAGGGCCGTTCGAAAGTTACTGGCAAGCAATACTGTTGCAGGCCGAGCTGTTCAGTTTAGAGCTGAGAGATATCTGGCAGGTAGTACTGTTTATTATCCCACAGGATTTATTGCAAAAAAGGTCAGGTGAGTTGCAAACGGGCCAAATTATGATTAGGCCAAACAACGACGAAAGTGACCAGCAAGTTATGTCACGACTGAAAAACAGTCTGTTAACATTGCGGGGTCCGACATCTGTGGCGTGGAACAAAATATCAGAGATCATACAAGGCAAACAACCTTTTGAGACATTTGCCGAATCAGTTTGGCAATAGTTTTAAGAATATAGTGGAATAGAAAACCCGACTCGTGATTCAGAAAAACTTTTGGAAATGCTAAAAATGAATGCCGGCCCACACGTGCAATGAGCTTTAAATATCGGTACGGGTCCCCCACTGAAAACGTTTGATTCACTGGTTGAGTGGGTTATGAACATTGAAAAGAGGTTAAAGGTCACGAAACCAGAGAACAAACGTATAGCATCAGCTATGTCCCAGGAGATGAATGGGGGGAGCGAAACAACTCCAGCGCAACAGATAGCACGCTGTTCATTTTGTCACAGAAAAGGCCACACCAAAGCAAAGTGCTACCGGAAAGACAAAAGGAGCAATTCTCATGGTGGACACACCAAAAGTAGGCCTAAGACAAAATCTTATGCCAACTGGCTGCTAGACCAAATAAGACAATTGTTTCAACAGTATAACGGGCAACTTACACAGGTTATGGGATATCAGACTCCACAAAAACTCTCACACCCTATAGGAAATAGTGGTATGATATCTCCTGTGATGCACTCAGAACCACTGCTCTGAGGAAGCAGATGGATTGGAGTTGAGGCTATTAGCATGGGGGGTCAGCTTTCAAAGGTGTCAAATGTTACAGGAGCCACACGGCTCCAACCAGGGTTTTTTCAGAGTACTACTCATGGAGGTATGGGTCTCTGATGATCAAACTGTAAGCTAATTTGCAGCAGGATTCATTGGTTACAGAAATACCTGGGAGTGTTCTTATATATCATTAACATGCCTTTGAGTTCTCAGAGAACAATCCCCATGAAGCAATGCTGACGGAAACCAGACCTGGCTGCCGAATATGACAGGCCCCACGAATGCGGGGGTACAGAAGGGTCTGCACATGGGTGCCAGGTTCTACTGGGGGGAATCCCCCCCAACCTGACCTGGAATAAATCAGCACATGTAACATTTTCACAGCACAATGAATTGTCTTATCTTTCCCAGCTGTAGCCCGGCTACCAAAGTCTCCATTGTTATCTCTAATAACAGGCGGAGCTATTTAAAGAGAGAAAAATTGAGAATATTTCCTAACTTGGAGAAATTCCAATTAGGTCCTGCTCTCCCTCAAAAATTGCTTAACCATGATGGGTTTTCGAGTCAAGTCGGACTAATCAACCGGCTCAATTTCGAATGCTTACAAAAAATGGAAAATTCAGAATGGAGAATTTCGTTTTGAAACGAGAAAATTGTTGGGATGTTGTCCAATCATCTCTTAACATAAATGGAAACTAGGATTTATGTTCACTAAATGTTGTCCTTTGTATGTGTCTGTCCTCTTTCTGTTACATGTATTTCACACGGTTTAAGGAGAGGAGCGGAGGTGTGGTGCCCTTTCTAGGTCCGACGGTTTAGCTGCCCGTACGGTTGTGAAACGGCCCACACCAGATTTGGCAATTGGCCATCGTGGACACCTAGCCGGTAACGGGGGGCCACACACACAAGATGCTGGCTGGGAAATTGAGGATCCACTCATCTCCCAGCCAAGCATAGTCAAGGGATGGTTTTGACCCATACACACAAAATGGATGCTATTCCCAGCATCCATTCACATACATCTAAAATTTCGGGTTCCAACACTGGTTTACCCAGACACACTCATTTAACAATCTCTATTTTATTATTATCATTAATGGGATTACTCAAAGGTGTTACAACACAACAGTTCTGGTTGGGGCCACCAACATGCTGCAGACATGTTAGTGGCTCCACACAATAGAACACCTCATGACTTTGTCATTGCTTTGCATAAACTAACTGACCCTACAGGTGACTTTGTACTGTGTTGGGTTGTGTGACTCTAAACCACACACTGGATACACGCAAAGATGATCCACACTACAGGTATTTTAAGCTCACTACATGCGAGTACCACAGACCAACACAGTGACAAAAAACATATTTTGTCCCTAACTGGTGTCTTGTTAATAGAGACATTAACATGACCCCATTACATTAATGCATATTTAGTTATGATCCATGTGTCTTACAACCACTCCAACGTCCTGTCAGCATTCAAGGCTCATTGTAGCAGTGAGGACAGAACAAACTTTGGGCTTAGAGACACACACCGAGGTCCTAACTTCAGATCACCAGGACAGACTAGCTGTCCGAGCCACTCACTTACAAGGTGTGGCCTATATTAGGATTTTACTGGTCTCGTCCGGATTCCAGATTACCAGGACAGACTAGCTGTCTGAGCCACTCACTCACAAGGCGTGGCCTAAATTCAGATGTTGCTGGCCTCTTAAGGGCTGATAACTCATTTTATAACAACTATAGCTTAATTAACATTAATGTTGCACAGCTCAGACTGACTATCCAACAGGCTACGGGTTCCCAGCCTCTAACACATACAAATGACATCATCTTATCAGTCAGGACAGATGCGGGAAACCCTGTTTAAATGTAGAAAAATGTTTTTTAGTCTGACACGCACAACAGAACACAATTTTTGAATTGTAGAATGTATGCACAGACTGTTTCACTGCAAGAGGTATTGGATCTCACCATGCCATGAAGTCTTTAATATTATTGCTTCCCTTAAAACTAGAATGGGTTCAAAAGTGACAATATACAGAATTTACCATGAATTTATCATTTTGCTCTGCAAAGATTCAATGCACCCAGTGCATAACAACCCCAAAACATCACTGAGCCATCTCTCTGTTTCACGGTAGGTATGGTGTTATTTTCTTTAAAAGTTTCATTTTTATACATGATGTTTTATGATTTACCAAAAATCTCAAAGTTTTGCAAAACTGTAGTGTCTTTTTTGTGTTTCTATCTAATTCAAGCTTTTAATTTGTTGACTCCTGGGAATAATATTTAAACAAAATCAGTTCCACCAATATATTTTGATATATAATTTTATAAATATTTGAACACCTCATTGCACATATTGTATTGTATTTATTTTGAGTATTCTCTGTGTAACCTTGTGTCGTCTTTCAACCGGAATGCTTTTGTTGGTTCGGTCGCCGTTGCAAATGGGAAATCAGTTTTCAATCACCTTACCTGGTAATAATAAGGGGAAACCATTTAATTTTTAATTTTTTGTAAAATAGTTCAGCATCCTAGAATTACAAGTGCCATGCTCTATAAACTGAGCTAAACTATTGAACTTTGACCTTCCGTTATGTGTAGAGTTCCAGTATAGACTTCACTGTGGCCTGGGTTGTGATTTGGCCTGGGTATGTTGAGGGCGGTAAACCACAATGATTCCCCCACGCCAAGCCCCTAAGGACCCTCTCAGCTTATATTTGTAAAAGAGTGTTGGACTGTAACTTGAAGAGCACTTCAGTATGCATCTATCCCACAATAAGACCCTGTTCTGTGTTGTGAAAGCCGTGGCTGGAGCCCCCGTATCACTTGCTCCACTTGTAAATAATTAATAGCACTTAGCATGTCAACGGTCACAAGAGAATTCCGCCAGCTCTTTTGAGGCTCATCAGAGATTGTATGGCTTAATCTGCTGGTCTAGTGTAATTTATTTACACCAGAGTGCAGTATAGACCCATATGGTAAAGAGACACAAACTTCAGGAAATAATAGTCAGGGGATGGTAAACACCTGGATGGAACCTGAATTTCATAAGGGTGTTTGCTTCCCTAAGTGACTAGCCCTGTTTAAATCTGATATTGTAATGTGTCAATTGTGCTTATATTGTCCACATTCACATTTTGCCCACCCTGATAGACAGGTGTATACAGAGGTTGTTTTTCTTCTCCCCCAGTTTATCCTTTATTTTACCAGGCAAGTAAAAAAACTTTCTCATTTGCAGCAACTGCTTAGGGAGAAGGGGGGGCAGGGGATTGAATGAGCCAATTGAGACATAGGGATGATTAGGTTGCCATGATGGTATCAGGACTAGATTTTTAATTTCTCCAAGACACCAGGGTTAACACCCCTACTCTTACAAATAGTTCCATGGGATCTTTAGTGACCACAGAGATTAGGACACCTGTTTAACATCCCAGCAGATGTCCCCATCACTGCCCTGGGGAATTTGGAATAATTTTTAGACTGGAGGGAAGAGTGCCCCCTACTGGCCCTCCAACACCACTTCCAGCATCACTGGTCTCCCCTTCAGGGACTAACCAGGCCCAACCCTGCTAAGCTTTAGAAGCAAACCAGCAGTGCTCTATGCTGCTGTCTATACAGAGACAGACTCGGGAAAAGATGTAGCCCTTGCACTTTAGCAGACACATTTAGCAGACACACAATTACAACTCTCTATCCACTAAACATTCTAACACCCCTATCCACACGTACACTCGCTACTTAAAAATTACAGGAGTAATGCTGAAAAAACTGAGCTGTCTCTGCTCTTCCCAATGGCCTCTGAAGAGGCTGAATTCAGATACATCCTAGTTGCACATGAATGAATGCATAACAACATTACTGGCAACATGCCTAAACTGTTATTATTGGCACATAATGGCTTTAAAAACAATAAGGGCTGATCAATCAAATTTATTTTATAAAGCTGTTTTTACATCAGCAGTTGTCACAAAACGCTTTTACAGACACCCAGCCTAGAACCTAAAGAGCAAACAACAATGCAGAATTGAAGCACAGTGGCTCCAGGAGATCCAGACTCAGTGGGGTGGCCATTCCTGTTTCTGGCTGTGCCGGGTGTAAAGTTTAACTGTGCATGTCCAATTAAGGCCAAGTTGTTTTTATTACATATCAAGGTCCTGTGAGTAGTCCTGGGGCATGACCTGAGAGTTCAGATCTTCTTGTGGGATGTGTCCACCAGTCTTTAGACAGATACAGATTGGGTGTACCACCAGGTATACAGGAACAAGGACAGCCAAGTGGGCTGTGGGAAGTGAAAGTGGTTTTGGACAAGGCCGTCATCAAGCTGGGTAGTTCTGCGTTGAGTTCCACGAACTCCGGTCATCCTAGGTCATCATCCTAGGATTCAACAAGACACCAGAGAAATTAGATGGGGCATTCCATAAATCAACTGTACCTCAGCCTAGAATGCAGATTGATCCTCGTCCTCCAGCCAATGAATGAAGACTGTACTATAGTTAACTAGGCCACATCCTGAGGCATAATTTTTGCCAGCCCTAAGGCATGTATTGTTTCAAAATATGATTTAAGTTTATTATTCATCTGACAGGCAAGCTTAACAGGGAGTTACCACATAGGCCCCCTTCTATCCAACCCAAACGCATGTTTTTTATTTAATTGCCTTTGTTTTGCCTCTGTGGATTTAAATTAAGTATTATTAGGCTAGGGAGACAGGTATGTAGGGGGCAATCTCGGGCAGAGTCTATTATATAATAGAACAGAAATAATAATATGTTGTTCCCAGTTTGGTTGTGTTTTCATCACTATTTGGGCAAATTACAATTGGGTGACAGCGGTGCATTGACATGAAGACAGAACACAATCAATGAGAAATATTAGAAGGGGTTTAGCTTAGGTTTTAAATGTCCTTTTTCAGATTTTCAGGGCAGGCTGGATATAGCAATTTATATATAACATGGAATACTGTGTTTCAGAGGTTATGTAGGGGGAGACGGAGAGAAAGGGCAGAGACAGTGGCTGAGTCAGGGCTCGAACCGCCATCCCTAGGGAATATGTGGTACACCAACTCTGGCACACCACAATGGATTTGACAGGAATCAATAATGTGCTTTAATTGTGAACTTTCATCTTTAATTTTGGATTTTGTTGAAATTATTGTATGAATCATATATGAATTATACATTTTTATCTATAGCCCCCTGATTTTAGGAGCTCAAATGTAATAAGACAAATTCACATAATCATTAAATAAATAGTTTGTTGCTAATCCTTTGCAGCCTGAGGTCTACAACACATAATTATCATCTGATGTTAGATGGGAATTCTCTGCCATGCCTTTATCACAGTTGTTTGCAGTTCATGTTCGTTCTTGCTGTGTTGATTTCAACAAGTGAAATGCAAGCTAAATTGAACTCAGTTAATGTGCTTGGTTTGGCAATTGCAGAGCATTCCACTTTTTTGCCTTAATAATGTATTGGGAGGCTTTCACCGATACACTTTGAGTCATTGTCCATCTGCACTGTGAAGAGCTGCCCAATGGTTTTTGTAGCTTTTGGCTTAATCTGAGCAGATAATATAACCCAAAACACTTTAGAATTTGTCAGCATTCACATCATCAATAAATACAAGGGAACAAGTTTAATTGGCAGCCATACTTGCCCATGCCATAATGCTAACATAATGCTAGCACCATGCTTCACAGATGAGGTGGTATGCTTCGGATTATTTTGCAGTTCTTTCCTTTACTCTTCTCTTCCCATCATTTGGATATAAGTTGATCTTTGACTCCTCTGTCCATAACATGTTGTTCCAAAACTGTACATGGTAGCACAGGGCTCCGGGACATGGCGAGGCAACCCGACAGGCGGCGTGTGCCTCCGGGACATGGAGAGGCAACCCGACAGGCGGCGTGTGCCTCCGGGACATAGAGAGGCAACCCGACAGGCGGCGTGTGCCTCCGGGACATGGAGAGGCAACCCGACAGGCGGGTTATACATTAATTTGAGAAAAATAGAAAAATAACCTATCGTGTGGTGAACGCATTGTTCAAAGTTTATGGACCGGGGTGTGTCTTCTTTGGTGCTGAAATGTGAAAACAAATAACAGCAAAAATATTTCTGTAGAAATATAACTGATTTTAGCCCTTCTGAGTCACTTCCTCCAAAAATATCTTCTAAAGCTTGTTGAACGTCGATATTCCTCTTCTTTGACAAAGTTAACACCTTTGGGAGGCATCTTGTAAAAGATTGTAAATCAAAGTCGGAAAACAGAAACTATCTTTTGCATCTTGAATACAGCTGTTCGACCGCTAGGCATAAAGCAAATAACCAGGAAATAAAGAATACCTTTACGTGCGACTGCACCTTATATTTTGTGTTGATCCGAAAAGTCAATACTATGACTAAACAGCCCAGCTCATTGGCTGTCTAACAAGGTTACAATCATACAATTCAGTTATGATTTGATGTATTTACTGTCATTCAAGAACGTACTGTGACAACATTTATGTGCGTAATGAGAGAGGTAGTACACAGACAAAGAGATGTGTAAAAAGTCCATTGTTAAATCAACACCCTAAGTGTTAAATTAACACTCTCAGAATCAAACAGACTTTCTACAGAATAGCTTCTTAAAACCATTTTAATCTCATAAATCTATAGGATCATCTTATGATAGAAAATTCAAAAGTACTGTTTGACAAGGGTTGTATGTCTTAGTTTCAGTGTAAAATATAATAATGGAAAGTGATTCAGTCACACTGAAATTGGCATTGCCAGTGCCGCTGCTAGCCATTTTGGTGCCCTAAGCATAATTCCTTTATGATGCCCCCCCCACCCAGAGCCATTTTTTTTGTTTTTGCCAGTTCAACTTTTTATTACTCAATACCAATAAAATCAACATGGAAAATCAACTTTATAAACACAGTACACAGAACAGCCAAAAAAAGACATACACACGTATTGGGATATGTAAAATCATCGTAGAAATTGTCAGTTGCGAGAAGGTACCCAGAGGAAAAATCTTTTGCTCAGAGTTGTCTTTTCTTTATCTCTGCAGAAACATATGAGGTCTCAGTTTAGTTTCATTTAGTGATCACTTAAAACTGAATTGTTTCTCCTAAAGCCCTCTTAGGAGCATTGAGTAGATGAAAAAGAGAATCCATTCTGGAGACTTTCTTGAGACTAATGAGCTGTCCTTGAGACT
>JACXGM010012315.1:0-24110 GCA_016801145.1 Umbra pygmaea | reverse complement strand
GTCTCAGTAGTTGTATGTCATTTGTACGGCTATCTCCTGTCTCAATAGTTGTATGTCATTTTTACGACTATCTCCTGTCTCAGTAGTTGTATGTCATTTGTACGGCTTTCTCCTGTCTCAGTAGTTGTATGTCATTTGTACGACTATCTCCTGTCTCAGTAGTTGTATGTCATTTGTACGGCTATCTCCTGTCTCAGTAGTTGTATGTCATTTGTACGACTATCTTCTGTCTCAGTAGTTGTATGTCATTGGTACGACTATCTCCTGTCTCAGTAGTTGTATGTAATTTTTTCGACTATCTCCTGTCTCAGTTGTAGACTTGAAGTCGGAAGGTTGCCAGTTTTATTCCTGAATTTGCCAAAAGTCATTGAGTCCTTGGGCAGTACTATACCCTAAGTTGCTCCAGGGGAAATATCCCTCCCTATACTTCCTGTATGATGCTCTGGATAAGAGGATTGGCTAAAAGAATGAAATTTAAATGTACATAGACAAACAACTTGATGCTATGACTACAATCACCATTCCTGTGGACGTTACCTCAAACACCTGCACGGCAAATTGTCTGGTGTTGATTTTTCCAATTTTAACTCTACAAACTACAGTTGTGCTCATATAGGCAAACACTGGCAGAAATTGTGAAACTATGGCATTGATTTTGACAATGTGTCTGTTCATGCAAAAAATCTGACTGTAAGGATAGTGATCAAATGAAGCCGTTAATCATCACACAGTTTTTTGGCTCCTTCGTAAACCATACTGATAACAGAAATCACCAAAATGGCCCTGATCAGATTTTACATACCCTTGAATGTTTGGCCTTGTTACAGTTACACGGTGAAACACACATTATAATGGCAATTAAAAGTTATACTGATATAAGCTTATACTGATATAAGGTTATGCTGTCGTCTATAGTAAAAGTGGGTAATTATCCAATCTGTCTTCTTAAGTTCTCTGGTATTGGCCTGGTGAGTAGGCTAACATATCTTGAAACAGTCATTAATTTCAGAGAATTCAAACTAGGAAAAGGTGTTGGAAAACAAAGGTATTACATTTTTGTTTCTGTATACACATAATTATCGTAATTCCCGGTTGAGTTTCCTAATTATCCTACAGTGATGTCGCCATAGAGACATCCAAAGGTAACTAGCTGCAGTAATTGTGAACTGGCAGAACAACCATAGAAATAGAATAAATATAGAACGGCCATTCCAATTGAAATCAATGTAGCAGAATGGTCAGAGCGGCAGCCATTTTTATGTGTACCATTCCAGTGCAAAGATCTAGCAGCCTACTTCCGCATTAAACCAATTTGCGGCAAGTCGCAGGCTCACTAGTAGCCTGCCTTGTTATGAAGAGGATGTGGAGAGTGTTGGATTTAATTGCTTTATATTGGTAAGTCATCAAAACATATTCAATAAATGCTAATATTACAATACTCTCTAACTGAAACTCTCAAACTAGTGAGTGCGACCCACTTTTTTGTCACCGTGACACAACAACAATCTTTTGTTGTGTACTAATCGAATGACCACGCCAAACAGTTCAATGGCCTTTCTATACATTCTATTTCTATGAGAACAACAGATCAGCTAGCAGTAAGTAAAACATTCAGTGAGTCATAAAGGATATTCTGACAATCTTACTATCCGGTAGCTGGATCTGTCAGTCAGAAATGTGTATTTCACTCAATCTATGCATTTTTTTATTTAGCACCAGGAAGATGTTCAGTGACAGGTGAGAGTGCAAGGGAGTATAATCTGCTAGTTTTTTAAAACCATGTGTCTGGGAGATTAAAATAAACTTTTTTAGAGAACCAACAATAATTTTCACATTCTAAAACAGCTTTTGCTAAAAGCAATAATTTACTAGATTTCTGAAATAGATCAAGTCTGTGCAGGGCAAATCAGAGGAGAGGAGAGAGTAGAGCCAGATTGAAGAGAGTGAACAGAGAGAGTGAAGAGAGGAAAAGCTCAGTCAGAGGAGGCGAGAGTAAAAAGAGAGAGGAGATAGTCATGTTGGGATCCCACTTGGATCAAAACAATAATATTCAAACCTTGGTTAAATACCACTCTGTATGTTATAGGAGTGTATTGTTTTCGATTTGTTCATTCTACAAGATAAATCAATAGTAAGAAGTTTACCAAATATATTTGACATCACCCTTATTCCTTTATAATGCAAGTTAAGTTGTCGCCACGGTCATCGCCGGACCTTTGCCTACATGAAAATGTGTGTAACTGGACCTTTTCAAAACATAGTTGGGTACCCATGATATAGTGTGTATCCAGTTCTATTATTTTGCATATTTGCGTTGTACTATGATGTCAGACTTAAACAATTCATAATAATGTTATTTTTTTACGTAATTGGTCTTTTACATTGCAGCTTGTGATCACTGTATATTCTAGACATTCCATTCTGTGAACACGGTACATTCCATACATTCCATAGCAATTCAAATTAAATGTTTATGGTTAAAGTTGAGGTTAGGGTTAAGCATCACATTACTGAGTTTAAGGGTAAGGTTTAGGGTTAACATCACAAAAACATACATTCACAAATCGCCTGTCTAGAGAAAAATCATCTTGAATCATGCTGCAATTGAAAAACCAAAAACGTATTGTACCTCACGCTGAAAAGAGAAACTTTGCTTGCACCATAGTTTGGTGTAGTTGTCTGAGCTCCAGGCTCTCTAGCAAATAGTTCCCTGATGGCAGGGGTCTGAGTCCAGACTTGCTATCTGTCTACCTGTCTACCTAACCTCTGCTTCCTACTTGCCAAAATGAACTTCAACTCTGCGAAAATCCGGTGTCAGATATCTTTGAGTTCCAAATCAGGCTTTGATGCAGCCTGTCAGTAAACACTCAATAGTGCCCTCTGTATGACACTGTAGGGTGCTCAGGGAATTTCTTCAGCCTGCTAAGATTATAATGTGAGTGACCAATCCTGTTTCTCTAAGATGAGGAACTTGATGTTGAAGGATCTTGGATGTTGGTCTCCTTCACCACAGCATCTCCGTGGTGCTCAGTCCCATTCGTCCTGTAAACCACTGTCCTACAGATCTTATCATCTAAAAGGAGCATAACTGAAGAAAATATGTTTACGATTGAACAGCTGGTGGTTAGACGATAACTTTGGTGAAAGATAGGGCAAAGTTTTATTAAAGATCAAAGGCCAAATTGAAACAAAGCCAACATTTCATTAACAATAGGCCAGCCAGGCCAAATGGTTTTATTTTTTTAGAACATAAGCAGTACACAAACGTTAAAATTGAAATAATAATAGAGCGATCAAGTTTGAACATCAGTGCCTGGATTTGATTTGAGGGTTGGTGTTTGTCTTTCCGATTCCTCTACTAAGAAGAGGGAATTAAAGGAGATCAGAGCAACCTGGTCTATTATCTTGGAGCCAGCAGAGCCAGCCGGTAGAGGCAGAAGTGGTTGTAGCTATCCCATGTGGCTAGAGCTGTATTACCATATCTACTGGCTCAAATCAACACTGAAGTATCTTCTCACTATAAACATGACATCTCACTGCTCCCAACGTGCATTTTTATTTTGAGTATTGACAGTCAGATGTGGTTCTTACCTTCCTGCATTTGGAACTGTAAGTCGCTCTGGGTACTCTAGTAAACTTATCTGCCTAATTACTAAGTGTAAAATGTAATTTAGTATTTAATGACAGGAAATTGATAGATCAAATAAAGACTGTTCATGTTTGAGGTAAAGAATAATTTGGAAATCGTCTGGTTAACTTTGGTGATGAGCTGACCTGGACTTGAGCTAAACTGAGGCCATTCTTCAGTGGCAGTCAGTGTATGGTTAAAGTGTTAGGCCAGTAACCAAAGATCTGAAAAATATTGTTTTGCCTTTGAGCAAGGCACTTTACCATTATTGCTCCTGTAAATCACTCCATGTTCTACTAAACCATGATTAAAAAGTAAATACAAGAGCTTCAGCCTATATACAAATGATTGAGAGATTGACTAGAGGTACCGTAACTGGAACAGTTCGGGATGCCTGGCATACAAGGAAATATGCTTTGTTTTCCCACTATGAATACTCATTTTTAAAGCACAGAGTCAGGGTTTTCTCTTCAAGTGTTCCCCATAAAAGCAGAGAATATTCACTGAATTATGGGACTTGTTCAAGCAAACTAATAAATCACCTTGAATCTCTTCTAAACATAGAGGCACATCGGTGTATCATTTTCATCACACTTTTTTGCAATAGTATAGGGTCATATTAAACACACTCGATCGAACCTTGAACCGATTGAGCTTGAAAGCGAGTGACGCGTGCTTGCTGCGAGACTGCCCGTAAATCTCTGCGGCACTCCCATGATTCATCAGGGTCCTCTCAATCGCGTCTGGAATGGCCATATAAATCCAGTCTTTGTGTTACAGGAATAACTCAAGCCCCTTTACAGATATGGCTGTAAAATATCAACTTCAGGATGTATTAGGTCTTACCACCACCATCGAAAACATGGGGCAGTTAATCGTATCCAGTCCGTCAGATTGTCACACACACTTCAGTTTGTTGGGCGCTTATTGATTGGCCTTTAAGAAAAGATGCAGCTTGGAAAGGTTGAGTGTGTGTGTGTGTGTGCGTGTCTGCGTGCATGCGTGTGTGTGTGTGTGGGGTGGTGGGGGGGTTGGTTATGTACTTCCTATGCCTGATGTTAAAGGAGCAATCTGTAGTTTTAAATTTACTTTGTTAACCTCGGGATTATTTTGGTTCTTGGCTAAGGTCTGTTGTACCTTAATAAAAAACACTGGGGTATAGCACGCCTGGTTAACCAACACTTATCATTTTAATTTCAGACCTAGTTCTGTGGTGATGAACACTTGAAACGAGTTGAAGAAAATCGAGGTCTGTTTCATTTCTGAGTGGGTTTAGTAAGAAAGGTACACTGTGCGTGATGATAAAACCAGCTAGCAGGTAAAATCATTGTACTCCAGAAATCTGAGTTTAACCAAATGGAATTTACTGCTCCTGTACATATTATTTTCTATTCTCTTCTTTGTTCGACGCAGAGTTGCCTCTTAGAACATGATAGACTTAAGAAACAGGGTGCCACTTGACAGAGAATAATACTGCAACACTTCAACAAATAGGCCAACGAACTGGCTAAATGGCAGCTATAAAAGATGTGTAGCACATTGTGATGTTCCCAGAGTAAGCCTGTCACCCGTACATGAGATCAATAGTTAGGGAAATACATAATCCTTAGTAATTACTTTAGAAGATGGAAAACAACATGCCCTTAAGACTAATAGAAAAGTTTCTTCTAAGGGTAAATCAATTTTGGTGGGTAAGAAATAAACTATTTTATTATTTCATCTTCTTAAGCGTATTATCTACCAGCTCCACATACCTTGGCTAGAAAAAATAAAAAATAAACAGCATATCGGGCTATTCATTATCCAAATTGATTTAGTAACATCCCTGGTGGTATTTCAGATTTCAGTGGCTTGCCATTCTCTGTATAGATCTGGGACCTGAAACTGCAAATTCATAAATATTGAACAGAATCCTAATGCTTTCATTATGGCCAGCTTCCTTTGGACTCAGTGAAAAGATGGCCTACCAATTCCATCTGCTCCCACTGCCGTCCATTTATGAGCTAAGAGGAGAGGAGGATACCAAATCAAGTCATTCATAGCAAAATACATAATTGAATAAATATACAATCAGATAGATGATTACAGGCCCATCTGATATGCATGAAGATCTTAGTGAAATATGAGACCAAAAGGTAGAATATTTTAGTTACTTTGTATCACTTTCTTGGATTTGATTGTCCACCAACTACTTAAACATTATATGTCTTAGCTGCAGTTAATTAATTTGTATTTTCTGTTTTCTATAACATCCTTTTCTCAGCAAAAGGAGTTAGTCATTGAAACCCATGAAAACTTATAGAAACTTTATCTTAGCGACCAGTGTTGTATATATCAGGTTTGTCGCCTTATGGAAATCAGAGATGTGATTATGATGGTATAGAAAGGTAGGATAAAACTACCGTACATCTCAGAATTTCTCCCAGGATAAAAAGGCATTTATCTTTTAACCAGCAGTGCCCATTGTATGAAACCAGGTACCATTTGTTATTAAGACAAAGCAACCATATATTGGGAATTTGGGAAATCAAAGAAACCATACACAAAATAATAATTAAAATCAAATAAGCTTTTATATAGTTTACCTTATATGACAAATGCAATTCAATAAATCAATGTGGTGCTTTTACTACAAAAGTATGTATGGTACAAAACATACTGTATATGAATTTTTAGAAAAGGTGACTGGAAAAAAAAGTTTAATTCAACAATAATTTTAGTTGTTTTGCCGTTTTAGTCAAAAAACACACAACATTCTTATAATATACAGTATCTGAATCATTAAATGCATGTGTTGTCTGATATGTCATTTCACATTTATGATACATCATGTATTCAATATTGTTTACCATGTAAACCAAACCAGATGTTTTTTTATTTTATTTCAAAGATACTTCTCCATATGGTGAGTCTGGACATGAAATGGAAGCAACAGACTTTTGCAAACATTTTAAATTTAATTATACATTTCCTTGTCGCCAAGCCAGTCACACTTTTGCAGATGAAGGAATGATTTTCCCAAAAGTTAAGTGCCTGCAAGCTGTAATCTGAAATTAAATGTTGGTCTCTGAGAAACACAAGGGGTTTGGAATAAAAAATCAATGCTGCCTGATTGCAATCTCAGGCCCTGCTGGCTCAAATGATTCTATGTGAGAGGGTGTCCCTCATGTTTCGTTATGCTCAGGTTGCTGGAGCCAATCAGCAGTAACAGTAAACAATGACTCCAGCGGCATTACGAGAGAGCCGTTAAGTCCTGAAGAGGGCGACCTGGCTCAGCACCGTCCCGAGTGGCTGGACGAGATGTCCGACAGAGCCGCATTGAGTTGTCACGGTCTAGGGACTCCTGTCGGAGGGCTGGGCTCCTGCAAGCTCAATTTCAGTCATAAGCCGGAGAGAAGCCTCTCCTCCAGGCGCGTTGTTTCCGGCTGACTTCCTGGATCAGAGATCATCTTGATAAGAAGCCCAACGACCTGGCAGGACGTGCATCAGAGGACACCAAGCCTGCTGGGAGATCAGCGATGAGGCCAAGGCTTTAATTGCAAATTGTAAAACATGAAATTGCAAGCGGAAAAGAAACGCATGTAGGATTGGGTGAAAAAAAGGCATTTCCAAAAGTTTCATCTACAGTTGAGTTTCATCTACAATTACTCATATGTTCCCATGATAAATGCACAGGTGAACCTAACGAATTGTTCTACACAGCAGCAAATATGATCATTTGTTTCCGAGAAGCTTCACTGCAATTCAACTTCTTACAAACAGGTGAAAGATGTTCATTTTGTACGTCCTGGTTCCTCGATCCCCAATTAGTGTCTCACTCTCAGTTATTATTATTATATTGGTGTCAAAGGTCAAATAGCACTTCCTGTCATTCCTAATTTTTTTTCTTCTTCTCATTCTTCTACTAGTTCTCCTGCTTCTCCCCCAGCACACTTGTTTAATTTTCCCAGTTTATCCCAAGAGTATGCCTATAGTAGCCCATACAATATGCAGTTTGTCATTCTACAGTACTAGGAACATTTACAGTATTTGTGAGAATGATAATAGAGAATGATACATTTTAGAATTTCAGAAATTGATAAATGTCTGGTTATATGGATAATTCTACCTGCAATTGTAGACTGGCTTAAATGTTTTGATGTTAGCAACATATTAAAGAGAATTTGATGCAATAATACAAGCCTGTCTGTTCGGCAAACCACATACTTCTGTTACCTCTGGATTCCAGAGAAGAACTTGATTTTCATTGTGGATATTGGCTACTGATAAGCTTGCATTTAAAAAAAGAGTTTGTAAAGCACAGTTTAATTCTGTATATTCCTCTTTCAAATCTACAGTTTCCCCAAAGCTGTGGCACAAAGGTCAATGGTCAGTCAGTGGAAATGCCATTGAAACTTGTCAGGAGCAAGAAATCATTGGCAAACATCTTGTATGTTGTGATTTACCCCCCCATCAAAAGGGGCCTTATTAAAGTTTATATGTTAGGCAGGATCCTTCTCTAACGGTCTGCGTTTAATGTCCATGTTTCGAGAGAACATTTTCTCAAATTTGTTCTGTCCATGTTTTATGTTTATATTCTTTTATTCCCTATTTCCTTCCCCTCCTAATTCCCACTAACCCTGACTTATTGGCAGCGCCACATGGTTTATACATGTCGCAGAACCGCCAATTTTTTTCGCACTGTTCATCCAACACGGAAGCCTTTAGTCAGATCATGCATGGGATGACTACGTTCACCAACTATACTTCCACGACTGAATTTACAGGCACCCAATCTGCACACAAGGAGTCGCTGGATAGCTGATCTGACTTATCAAACCCAAATCCCCGGCAGCGCTATGCCAATTTGCTCTGCCTTGTGCAGGAGCTCCGGAGAAAGTCACAGAACCCATAGTCAGGCTCGAACCTCTGACTATCATGACGTAGACTGTCCTGCAATGCAGCAACTTAGCCCACTATGCCATGCGGACCCCCCATGTTTCTATAATTATTATGAAAAAGATAGATTGTGATCAAATTGTCAAATTAATTTGAATGTCTCTAATAGGAAAGGACTTTCAAATTTGCCAATAGCAATCAGATTATGTTACTGCATTTGGTGAATCCAAATTATCCTTGGTTACAGTTTTCAACGTGACATGTTTAGGAAGCATCTATGTTGTCTATGTGTGTTAAGCTCTAAGCCTGATCTACCACTCTGTGTATGTGCCCGATCTACCGGAAAGGTACCAGGGACATAAGAACATAATTTTTTCTCCTTTTCAGGTTTGAATGTAGGGGAATGGTAAACACCCTTAGTTGACACGGCGCATCACCACACCAAGTACCCAGATTCACATTGTTCATATAAGTCTGATGGTCCGAATGAACGGGGGAATGTTGCATCCTGGGAAAAATACACAATGACCATCTGGGAGCTATGAAGGCTGCATGGCTTGTTAGTGTCAAAACCTGCCTGGTGACACCCTGCCTTGCCTCGACAACCGTAATAATTCACAGTGGTAGTATGGCTGTAGGTGAAAAAACTATTGGGGCTGGTGTTGTTATTTTTCTAAAAGGCCATTTTCTAGGTAAGATCACATGCTCTAAACCCCTTTTCCCCAAGTATTTTTAATGGCCCTTGGCTGTCACGGACGGCTTGTAAACACAAGACAGAAGGAATTTTTAATTAAAACGACGTGTCAACTATGAACATTATTATAGATTATGGTGAATGGAAATCGTTTGGTAAATATCTCTGGGCCATGAGGCTCTAATTTTATCACAAGGTAACAAACCCACTTCAGAGCTACGAATATGACTAATTACAAATCCAGTGAGGATACTCAGGGTAATAAATGTTGTGTGTGGGAGTTAGGCCACATACACACACATCCATAGTTATTCCATAAAATGGATTTTTCTTGAAAAATAACAAGATGACATCCAGTTTCCCACAGGGAAATATAACTTCATTGGAAAACATTTGAACATGGTTGTGGGGAATAAAAATAGAACCTCTTTATTCTCAATGATACTGGATATTTCACCACTAATTGTTGTGCAGTAACTCTTCAATCAAACTGGAGTCCTGTTAGCAGTAATGGATTTAATGGGAATAGTGATTGACTCGGAATTCTGCTATTAGTATTGGATTTAACTTATTTATTGACTCCAATTCATATCTGAGAAAAAAAAATGCACAGATATAAGCTACAAAAATGCTCAAACATAAGCTACAGCTAAAATGTCAGCGTAAATGAACTGTGCTAGTGATAGATTTACGATGCATATGGAGTCCTGTGACAATATTTAACAGCTAAAATAAGCTAAGGCTGATCAATTGTTGATGTTAATACTTAAGAAACCTTCTTTGATTTGGGGGAGTCCAGCTGGTCACTTGGTGGTCACAGTCAAAGAATCTGTATTCCAATTGAGCGATGGAGAACATGGCCAAGCAGTACAGCTTGACAGGAGGAGAAAAAGTTAACTGAAATGGAGTTTTATTATTTCATTTTAATGAGAGGGTTTAGCTGTGATTTGCAGAGGAGAAAAAAGGCCAGGGTGTGCCTTAATACTGCTTAATTAACACAGTTGGTAGCCCAGGCCTGTTACTTCTCCACCGTCTAATCACTGGATAGACGGACTGATCGATCAGGCCTACAATACTGTGCAGTCTTAAAAACTTTACATTTCTAACACATATATCGTCATAATTCTCTTTTTTTTGTCTTCTGCATTAGTGTGTGAGTTAAGCCAACATTCAAATTCCAACATTTATTTGCCACAAAAATGAATTTGTAAAAAATAATTTATAATAACAATTAGTATTTTTCAATGTAACATAACAATCTTCAGATGATGGCCATTGAAACCCCAGGCTCTGAAAAACTACAAATGTTCATGTTTGTCTTAAGCATTGCACACTCATTAAACTGCATGTAATAAGAACACGTGCCTCATTTCTGCTTACTTCCGTCTCCTCAGGTGCGACGCCTTTTGGAACCAACATCCAGAACAACAACAACATCCAGAACAAAAACAGCTTTTTTTCTGAGTTTTCTTGCCAAATAATAACACAACAGCAATTCCAGAACTCAATATAACAAAGGATTGGTTTTGATCCTCTTTCTCCCAAAAGAGACAGAATCATCAATATAGATTTATCCTGCAGCACCTAATATATCCAAACACCAAGAAATACTCAGTCCTAAGAATGCATCAAAAGAACCTGAACCTATTTCATGATCTGGAACACAGAAGCTGTTCTACTGATGAGTACAGACAGACCCCTACACTCTTAAAGGTAATTGCAGCCGCTTGTCCTGGTATTTTTGTTGTCTACAATCTCCTCTCAGGAAACACTTTATGATGGAAATGATCTTTTACTTTTCTCATCAAAATATTTTCTGTTTACATCACATAGGTTTTGTATTGAATGTCCGACGACTTAACCCATTGTAGAATCAAGAAGCGGAGAAAAGGACACACTCGTACAGAACAACTCCCATGGATGACAGAGTTTTTGTCCCATGTTAGATCTAGGATTTGATCTAGCAAACATTCGGTTAATGTTCCTGCAAAAATGTTACTTACTTCAATGGTTAATTAGTTAGCATCTATGTCAGTTTAAATATTTAAAAGTTAAAGATCAAAGAGTAATTTTTTTAAGGTGTTATCTGGCATATTAGCAACAACAATTAAAACATTTTCTGCACCCAAAGGTAGATTTACTGCCCACACAGCCTCTTGATTAGGGTAGCCATTTTGACCCAAAAGAAACCATTACATTTGCCTCCCAATACCTTTTTAGATCGTTAAGTAAGGTCATAAGCTCCACATCAGCTCAAAAAAGGAAAAAAACACCATCACAAACACTTCTTTTAAAACCAATAATTCAGTGTTTGTGCAAGTTTGCGTTGTCTACTGCCACTAGTTCCGTAGAGCATCAACATGGTTTCTGTTTGGGAGCCTCACAGCGGTCCAGGTAAGTGGGCAGAACACCGAACTCCAGAGTGTTCCAGAATATCAGAGGAAGTTGCTGAGTGAACAGAGTGTTTGAGGGTTGAACTTAGTCGGGGGTCTGACGTGCGGTAGAAGCCGAGAGACGCAGGAAGACGTTGTGCTCCATCTGTTCCCTTTCCTGTTTGATGAGGTGTCGAGCCGAGCTCTCCACTGTGATCACCGCAGCCACAGTGCCCAGGGTGGCATCTAATGAGCTGCCGGCATTCCTCAGGGGCCTGGCCGTGCCGCTGCGGAAAACAGGCCGGCCAGATGGACGCCACCGCCAGCTCACCGTCCAGTCATCTGCATCAGCATCCATAGCACCCACCACACTCCTCGGTCCATCTATCCCCCCTCACCCCCATCAGGTGGGTATTCCCTCAATAGTAGGCGCAGCAGTGCAGCTCTCAGAACATTCTACATCAAAGTGCTTCAGAGCCAAAACTATTTGTTTTTATTGGTGCAGCATACCGATGGTGTCACCCTGGACCACGCTTGTTAGTGGAGATTAATTTCTCTCAAACGGTTCTCAAAGAAGCTGGAGAATGTAGGCGACGGGTTTCTTCCAGTCCGTTGGGTCCGTGTGAGCCAAATAGCACCAACTAAGGAATGGTGTGAATTTGAATCTCGTGGAGTATTGAGATCCCTGGTAACAGTGACCCAAATCTCTCAAACACAGATGTAAATGTAACGCGACTTAAGGTGCTTGACTTAACTTCCGTGTCCATATGCTCTATGAAACGCTATCCAGCCTGCCAAAAGACGAAATTCGAAAACTACTATATGATAAACCCTTTCTGATATTTGTCATTGGTTGTGTTCCGTCTCCATGTTTAAGCACCGCCTTTGCCCAATCGTGTTTCGATCAAATAATCAGTGACCAAAATAAAAGAAAACAGTAACAACTCATATCATTATTTCACATATTCTGGACACTGAGTCTATTTAATACATTCTCTGACCACGGCAGATTGGGAGGACTCTAGTAAAACTCTTTATTCTATGGGTCTCATTTTTGTGTTTTGTATCCCTCAGAGGAAGCAGTATTGTCAAAAACACAATACTACAGTATCAGTGTCCTCAATCAATCTTTCAAACACATCTGCAGCCCTTTTTACATCAACAGTCATCGTTGTAAAAATATGCTTCCTGAATCTACAAAGAACAAGCTGAAACAAGATGTTGAAGCACGTTCACTGAACAAAATTATTTTGTGAGCGTTTTTTCAACCTGAACATCGTTCCATCGCCCTTTCCTCAGTGGGACAGCTTTTGTTTGCTATCAAAGGAGCAAACAACTGTACCTTTGTGTAAGTGACTCTGTTTAGTTTGGGAGATTTCCTTTCAGTAGCGGTTATTAACTGTATTGCAGTGTATTCAGAGCTTAGCCAGACCGGGACTTGAAACTACACCAATGCTATCACCTTAGCCAAAACACTGGGAGACTGGAACTTCTTGACACAGACCGCTAGAAGTAGTAAGGTCGCTACCGCAATTTACTGGGTGCCAGAAAACAAAGGTATGCAAGCCTTGCTGTGTTGAGGGTGTTGCCTTAGATTGGTGAGTCGATCAGGATCAACGTGTATCCCTGGAGGTATGTTAGCAGGACCCAGGGGCCCCTTCAATCCACCCCCCCCCCCCCAAGTACCTTCCTGCCAGACATGGTCTCCGGCTCTCCATCACGTTCCCTTCTCATTCAGCCAAGGGAGTCGGCCCATTGGCTGGCCGCTGATGAGAAATCGCCCCTGGTCTCACAGCCACCCGAACAAACACCAGCTTTCCCCAGCTCAAAATCTTCTCTCTGTCTCCACGAATACGACTACACTTTTATCATCCGCAAAAACAAATAGCCACGACCATACTGGACCTGGGGGAATCATTTATATGTCTAATATTTTTCTCGCTGTGCAGAACAGGACATTTTATTTGTTCGTGCCTTGATAGATGTGCTGGCAGGTTTCTGATTACTATATGTTTCGATCTCCTTTCTGCAATGTAATAAGAATAAATGTCGGGCTGTAAAAACTGTAGGTAAGGTAAAGGTAGCTTAACAGTTGTTTAGAAATAATCATTGTCAATGTTTTCCTCGCAGTTTTCCACCTTTTGTAATTTTTTAAGAAAGTTATTGCCATTGAAATGTATTATGCTAGTTAATCATCATATCATCAGGATATTGATATTCTGTTTGAATGTCATGCTGTTCTCAACTGTTGATGGGTTTAAGGCCTGGGTTAATATTTTTTTTCTGTGATATAGTGGGGGGGATAACAAATTTAGGTGAAAAAATTTATTGAAAGAACAAGAAGATTCATCTTTTAATACCACATCCTGCAATCAGTAATTATCCAAAGATTTTTTTACCAACCACATCACAATTTTCTAACAATCCCAAACAAGGTTGAATAAAAGCCACAAATCGAGCACACTGCTTTAAATTTCAATCAATCGCCTTACACAGATCAATATTAATAAGATATTGGATTGCTTGTGCTCTGTCACTTTAAATACTGCTATATTTATGATGTATTAAATATTGAATTGAACCATTCCATAACACATAGGATGGAGCAAATCCATATTTCTCAATCTAGAGTGGGTATGCGTCTGTTGGCTAAGGGTCTGATTTAGTGGCCTGTGGTTGGCAGTTACAACTATAATGACCTGTTATGGCTGTCACCTCGCAAAGCAAGCTGCTGATTGACAGCCGAGGCAGGACCTATTTGAAGACAGGGGGAGGCAATTAATCGAAGTAATGCCTTTTGTCAATGCCGAAATCATTTAGACAATAAATAAGAGAGTCATTGTCACGCGGCGGCTGTTGAAAGAGCTCACTAAAATCATTCCGGTAGTTCGAAGTTGTGGAGAAATCATTTAGCTGTCAAATTGCATTTAGCCAGACACTGCCAGACATGTTATCAGTCCAATAAATCGCAGCCCAGGCAGGCCTCTGCTCAGCTAATGTGGCTCCAGATAGAGGCGGGCCTGGCTCATTGATAGTCATAACCCATAAACATATGAGAGGGGAGGAGACTGTGGGGATGAAATACAGTACAATCCTGTTGTTATCGGAAACCAGTTACTGCTGCCTCTGACACGAGCATTACTGAACCTGACAGGCTACAGTAAGAACCATGTCCACACATCCATCGCTATCTCTTTCTGGCCTGTCAACACGGTTATGTTGAAATTTCTGCTCATACAGACACAATATATTTAGTCCAAAATATAAGTCCTTCTGAGAACAGATAGTGTGCTTGGTTATGTGAAAAGGTCTGAATTCCGATCCATCAAAATTAGAGAAAGTCTTCTTCACTCTATTAGGCCCAGATGATGAAGAGACTAGTGTGTCATGGACAGTGGATGTCATTCAAGTGAACACCTGGTGAATTGGTAATTCCAGCTTGACAGGTCTACAGCCATGAGGCTGGCTGTAATACAGCGTAAGCATGTGGGAAGGGAAAACCAGCGTGAATTGGGCAAAGCAACGCCGGTGTCATAGACAAGACTCAGAGTAGACTTTGAGATGGAGATGTCATCTTGTCTATTTTTTACACTGAGAATTGAAATTCAACCATGGTTTATTAAGCAGTCTGAGGAGAGCAATAACATACGAGTGTTCATTACAAATATTTTAACACTATATTGCACATGTACTTCTTGATATTTGTTTATTCTGGATACTGGGTACATCACTTCCCATTACCAAGCTAGCTGTTAAACACCTAAATGTTGATTATCCTGCAATAGAGGATAAATTGCAATAATCTTTATAAAAAGCAGAGTGTGTTTGTGTGTTCTTTGTCTTTTTACTATTGTGTTTTATAAGAATGGATTTTCACAAGAAACTAGTACTTGTATGAATCAATATGTTTGATCACACACACAGACAATCAGTATTGTAGACAGTATAATTATCAATTTAATATAAGAACATCTTGTAATGGAATAGTATCAGAAATGCATCAAGCTATAATGAAATGTATTTGGAGTACAATCAAATGTATTACATTCATATGCAAAAGTTTAGGCACCCCTGACAATTTCCATGATTTTAATTTATAACTAATTGGGTGTTTGGATCAGCAATTTCATTTTGATCTATCAAATAACTGAAGGACACAGTAATATTTCGGTAGTGAAATGAGGTTCATTGGATTAACAGAAAATGGGCAATATGCATCAAAACGAAATTAGACAGGTGCATAAATTTGGCCACCCATGTCATTTTATTGATTTGAATACCTGTAACAACCTAGCATTGATTGATTGGAATACACAATTGGTTTAGTGAGCTCATTAACCATTGAAAGTCATAGACAGGTGCATCCAATCATGAGAAAAGGTATTTAAGGTGGCCAATTGCAAGTTGTTGTTCTCTTTGACTCTCCTCTGAAGAGTGGCAACATGGGAGCCTCAAAACAACTCTCAAATGACCTGAAAACAAAGATTGTTCAACATTGTGCTTTAGGGGAAGGCTACAAAAAGCTATTGCAGAGATTTAGGCTGTCAGTGTCCACTGTGAGGAACATAGTGAGGAAATGGAAGACCACAGGCACAGAGCCAAAGGCGAAGGATGGTAAGAATGGTCAAAAACAGCCCAAAGACCACCTGAAAAGACCACTTCAAAAGACCACCTCCAAAGACCACCTCCAAAGACCTACAACATCATCTTGCTACAGATAGCAGAGGTGGACATTTACTTGAGTAAAAGTACTTTTCTGAGTTTTGGGAAGTCCCTATTTAAGAACAAATTGATTAGGTAAAGGGAGTTCATATCTCACATGGATTCAACTCAATTACAGCAGATATTTGAGAAGAATGTAGAGGAATCAGTCAAAGAGTTTAAGTTACGCCAGGGCTGGATATTTCAACAAGACAACAACCCAAAACACTGCTTAAAATCTACTCTGGCATTTATGCAGAGGAACAAGTACAATGTTCTGGAATGGCCATCCCAGTCCCCAGACCTGAATATCGTTGAAATTCTGTGGGGTGATTTGAAGCAGGCTGTCCATGCTCGGCAACCATCAAACCGAACTGAACTGGAAAAATTTTGCAAGGACGAATGGTCCAAAATACCTTCATCCAGATTTCAGACACTCTACAGGCTATAGGAAGCATCTGAAGGCCGTTATTTCTACTAAAGGAGGCTCATATTTTGATTTGATATTAACTATATTTTGATTTGATATTTCTGTTGGGGTGCTCAAATTTATGCACTTGTCTAATTTCATTTTGATGCATATTGCAGATTCATCCAATAAACCTAATTTTGTTACTGAAATATTACTTTGTCATTCAGTTATTTGAGAAATGAAATTGCTGATCCAAACACCCAATTATTTATAAATGAAAATCATGGAAATTGTCAGGGGTGCCTAAACTTTTGCATACAACTGTAAATGGTAGGGGCCTGACATCATTTTTATATAATGTTCTGGAGTTGTGCCACTGTTGTCTATAAAAGTCAGCCCATATAATTAACATAAGGGGGTTTCCAGCTGATATTGGGAAGTTTGGGAAAAGCCCTCCCAAAGGGTGGGCATAAAATGACATCATGAGTGATATAAAACTGAGTGTAACCCTTAGATTTTTAGTCCACTAGCTCAGGGAGTGGACTCGACTTTACTGATCTGTCATTATGCTGATTTATAATTAAAGACTATTTGGATTCAAAACCTCTGCAGGATAGGAGGAAACTGTGGGGCTTCTCCCGCCACGACACTTTCTTCTTCAGACTCTTACAATTCCTTTAAAATTAGCAGTTTGTGCATTGCATTTCTACATAGGATCTCCCTCAGCGTTGCCCTATATTTTTTATAGAGTTGGGATTTGTAAGTTCTGTAGTTTGGAGTTAAAAAACATCAGTTATACTCTACATTTTGCTAGACAATGCGCACAGGCCTTGGAATCCAGCCAATATGAAGGGCTACTCATGACTTCAAAAATGTTAAGGAGGACTCTAAAGAAAAAATGAGTCAATTTATTTTCCTGTCTTTCCTTAAACACTTAAAACAAATGATTTAACTGCACTGTTTCCAACCTGCAATCATTTCTTTTCTGATTTACCTGAGGGAATAAGTTCAATAAAATGAAAACACTCCATTGTGGATTTTAGATAAATGTGATAGCTAATTATGCTAATATATTAAGCTTCACAGTAAAATCTTGCATTAGGTTGTGTAAGCTCCATTGAGAGTTTTCTACTCTATGAAGTGGGTAAAAGCACTACTGCTGCATATTAATAACCACAGGATGGACGTTGTGGTTTAGCCTTCCCACTGGGCCTTGAGTGCAAGAAGCAAAGGAGCTAATGCCTGTAGACCTAACAAGAAAGTGTTGACAATAATGTAAACCTTTCAAACTCAGCTTGGCCATTATACAAGTGAGCTTGTGAAGAAAAGGCTGTCTTGACAGACCTGCTAATGGTTTAGATGGATATGGCTGCAACACTGAGCAAGGAGAGCTTTTTTTTGTTGTCAGTGTCAGCCATTTTGGAGTGGTGTTAATTAGCCAAGCGATGGTTCTTTATCTGATTTACAGAGAGGAGTTGTCAGGTTATTATCAGATGAATGGTGGCCCTGAAGAGGGCATTCATATCTTGGATGGTAAAAGTGGAGGTTGATCACCGAAGAGCCATAATGCAAGTCACACCACTTTAAATGCATTTCCAAGATGGAACGATTGAGGGTTGCCAATTGCATAGCTGAATGTCACTCCATCCTCAATTAGCCATTTGGGCCTTTCTTGAAATATGTATTGGCATGGTGTGTGTGATGGTGATGATTGGGGAGGGGCTTATATTTAAAGTGGGCTGCTTATTTCACCCCAGCGTGGAACAGGCCTTTGCTGATTAGCTCCTTAAATATCAGCTTCTCAATGCCCTCCTGACCAACACTGACATTTTACATTTAACTAATACAGCAGGTGCTCGTACATTGATCTACAATAGTGAGTGCATGCGATGTTATGCGTTTTTCATGCTGAAATCAGACCGTCAAACTTGCATTTGTTCTTCCAGCTGAGCTACCTGGGAGCTAGACCCTTAGTTATCAATATACTGATATTTGACGGTGTCTTGCATAATTACACGCTGACAGTGATTGCAGGCCAACAGAATCCGACTGTAAGAATTGGGGGAATAATACATAAATTACTGAGGTAAATTTTTATTAGAGTATTTCCATAGAGACAAAAGGAGGAAAAAATTGTTTCTCTGTCCAAATAATTACACAGGGCCCCATAACTCAAGAGCAGATCTGCTAGCTTTTAGCTGTCATCGGCCATGATACTGAAATAGTAAAATGCCGAGATGCATTATAGCATCTCTTGCAATGGTTGAGAAGAACACTTTGACTGTACAGAGGTTTGCTTTTCAGTGTGACGCATGCTCCCCAGACAGAATGTTTTACTTGCATCCAGACTGGGGAGGTGGATGAGGGCGGGGAGGTGGATGAGGGCGGGGAGGTGGATGAGGGTGGGGAGGTGGATGAGGGTGGGGAGAGGGGATGGACTGAATACTGGGAAAGGCAAGTGGCCAGCGACTATAATTGCACTTCACCTGCACTTCAAAGCTTTTAGCTTCGTCAGCACAAAAGTAATCAGGTCTGTGTCAAGGCATGTGTCTCTAAATTGTATTTCCTTGTAAATGTCCACCACATATCACCAGGATTACACGTGGATTGTATGTCATAGCCACACTAGTTATGTAGCTTTCATCCAGCGTCTCTCAGGGATGTTCTCTGCTCGTTGATAGGTTTTGTGTGTTTTTTTCTTCTCCTGTTCATGGTTTCATTTCCTGAAATCGTGACCATGTTATCTCCTGATAACTGCACCACAGATCATGACAGTAAATCATGTAAGGTACACTGTTATCATATGAGAGCTCATTAGAAACGTTGGTGGAGGAGGCATGGAATACTCTGTGGTGACGAGTTGGTGCAATGATTCAATAATGCGATGCATGTTAAGACACTCACATTACATGGGACCAAATGTATGACTGGATATGTTGTGATTTAAACTTTAATTTCTTTGACAGGAATATTACAAACTGTTGAATTCTCACTGGCAGCCATCGGCTGAAGTTTGTGTTTGGACAGAAATATTACATTTTACATTGTCGTTTTAAACATTATGCAGATGATATTATCCAGAGCAACTTAAAGGAGCAGTTAGGGTTAAGTGCCTTGAGCACAATGGCAGAATTTCCACTGTCTGCTCTGTAATTTATAGCGGAAAGCGATTAGTTACCGGGGGAACACTAGACCAACCAAGCAAACTCTCTGCCAACCATATGCTAAGTAGGATACCTTTCCTCTCAAATGCAGAGACGCTGACAAATGTAAATGCTTGCAAGGCTCAAAGCTGCCATAGAGGTCCTGAGATCAGACAAACAACTTAACATGTGCGTTTATTCCTGTGTGAGAGATGCAGAGCGGCGGAAAAGAAGAGAATGATGCAAGACGTGTTTTTGTTAATGAAATCGACAAGGAAAAGCTAACTCTCCATGTTATCTAACAATATATGTTAGGAAACATATTCAGTATACCCTCCAAACTGCGGAATATATTTTGCCTTCTTCGGTGTTCTGTTTAGAATCTTAATTCGAGTATCCACTTTTGTAGGTGTCAGATGATTATCCTATAATTTGGAGTATATTTCAGGTCTGTTACCTCTGGGGCCCTTAGAAGGCTTTCTTTCTGTATTTGCCTTCAGTCCTTTGAGGGGTGTAAGTATCCATCCATCCTACGTGAAGAGGAGGAAGGGAGTCAAACACGCTGAAACCCACTGTTGAGAGATGGGGCGATGGGGTGTACGGGGATACAGAAATATGGAGAATGACTGGAGGTCCGCTAATCAGAAACAGCCAATTAAATCCTTTAGTTCTGCGTGGCGGCTGATCGATGGCCTCTCGGCCCGGCATCCGGGGATAAACTGGAAGACGGGCCAATATTTATGATTCAATTCTTCTTCATTCCCTGGAGAAGATGCTATTGAAAGATTCGTATTGACTTTCCCTGCCCAGCTTTCATCTTGTTTTATTGCGTTTTTGTGGAGTTTGGAGTGAAGAAGAGTAGAAATGGATATTGTATCTGGAGGTAAACGGGTGGTTGTCTGAAGTTCTCCTCTCTCACCAGGAAGCTCAATTTTGATGTGGATGTTGCGCTGCTCTGAGGGGGGGACATTTGAACTGGCTTCAGCCCCCCGGTAGTTAGATGCAGCAGGCCGTCATACACCTACACCCTCACAGAGCAATGCTTCCTTCTGTGTAGCAAAACTGTCCTACAACTCAAGGAACGTTCACACTTCATAGCACTACAGTTAGTAGGCCCAGAGATAATCAATATGTGATCAATACGTTTGATCACGCTGTCCTTCACACTCAACGTCACCTTGGTGAATATTTTGTAAATACATAAAAAAGCCATGCTCCTTCATGTAAAAGAAAGTGATTCCATGGGCATTTAAAAATATATTATGCATTGTGAGCCACTACACTTACAGGCATACAAGTGACAACTGGAAGTAAAGCATTTGATACACTTTAGGAGCTACAATAGAATACATGATATATTGTGGTCTTGGATAACATCTGAAACCTTCACCCTTTGGTGATTAAGAATATGAAAGAGGAAAGGAAATTGGAATAAAAATGGAGGCTGGATTTCTGTGAGAAAGTTCAATTACATTGAATGCCGGTGGGTTCTGCGGAGGGATTACTTTTTCTTTCTTAATCAAGTGTGGAGGAAGTCCACAGGTTATAGATTCTGACATTGTGCAAAATAAAGTTTTTTTTTTCTTTAGCTTTCAATTCCTTATACTGTGTTGTGAAGATATCATTTTATTACCTCCATGGGAGCATACTATTTGGAGTCGCTCCAAAGAATTAAGTTGCATGATTGCTTTAACAAGCTTGTGTGTTGTGGTGAATTAGTCTGTAATGTACGATGAAAGGCAGTGCGGCGATACCTTCACGGTGTGATACACAAAAACAAACAATCAGATCAACGATGCCCTGTGTAATTACAAAAATATCTTTTTGCAGAGTGTGAGAAAAACTACAGGATTAAAGTAAAATGACCTCCCCGTCCACCCCAACACACACTAACAACTCACTTATGCTGCAGCTGGTTTAAACAAGCATATTGAAGTGTACACAGGATACACTTCTGGCTCCCTCAAAAGGTCTACATATTCCAGAGGCTCACAATAATAATTGAATACATCATGGGGAAATTGTGACTGATGACTGTAATAAAAATCAGGGAGTTAATTAGCCAGAATACATTTCCAAGTGTTTGTAAGGGATATCCTTAAAACAGTGAAGCTAATGGTGCAAGTCTGTGACTTTTGCTATTAAAGCTACAGTCCACGATTTTTGTAATTGCAAAACAATTTTTTGTGTGTAGAACCCAGAAGCCTAACCACATGTAGGCATAACCATCGCCTAAACTCACAGAAGGCATCTTTAACAGTATAATTGTTTAAACCTGTGATATTGGGCTGGAGGTATAATTAGTTTGTTCATGTGCATCATCTGATCAGAATGACTATCATACCTCAGTTACTTATAAAAGTTGGTGGCGAGTAGTTTGTGATGACATGGGCATAAGTCAGTACAGTCGGATATACAGTGCATCCGGAAGGTATTCACAGCGCTCAAATCTTTCCACATTTTGTGATGATACACCCTTATTCCGAAATGAATAAAATGTATTAATACTTTCTCCCAAAATTCTACAAACAATACCCCATAATGACAATGTGAAAGAAGTGTGTTTAAAATCTTAGCAAATTTATTAAAAATAAAAAACGAAAAAAGCACATCTACATAAGTATTCACAGCCTTTGCCATGACACTGAAAATTGAGCTCAGGTGCATCATGTTTCCATTGATCATCATTGAGATGTTTCCACAATCTGATTGGAGTCCACCTGTGGTAAATCCAGTTGATTGGACATTATTTGGAAAGGCTCAAACCTGTCTATATAAGATCCCACAGTTAACAGTGCATGTCAGAGCACAAACCAAGCCATGAAGTCCAAGGAATTGTCTGTAGACCTCAGAGACAGGATTGTATGGAGACACAGGTCTGGGGAAGGGTACAGAAAAATATCTGAAGCATTGATGTCTTAAATGGGCACAGTGGCCTCCATCATCCATATATGGAAGAAGTTTGGAACTGAGCGATCGGTGGAAAAGGGCCTCAGGGAGGTGACCAAGAAGCCAATGGTCACTCTGACAGAGCTATAGTGTTTCTCTGTGGAGAGAGGAGAACCTTCCACAAGGACAACCTTCTCTACCAAGGCTAATTTCAAATAAATAACATTAAAATGGTTAAAATAAAAAATAAACAACAATACCTGGAATTCCAGACAGTTTAAGTACTTTCAGCAAATTGCATGATGTCAAAGGCTGATTTAACTTTAATAGATGAATGACAGCTGTGTACGTATTGTATATAAACAACATGTGGGTGTAATAAGAATAAATGTTTGATCCTACTAAAGATCCTACTTCCAATGAGATCCCCTGTCTCCCGTATTGAAGGATACATATCATTAGGTTAGCCTAACATTCATTTTCAACCCACAAATGAAACTAACTTCTCTAACTGGCCTGTAAACAGATAAGACATACTCATTACAGGGTTCATGCTTTGCTGGTTAGCATTACATTAATGTTGGCAGTAGTCATTAGTGTACAGGATCTATACATTCAAAATGTTTCCTGGGTAAAGCAGATCAGATACACAAAATGGTGGAATAAAACAGCAAAAGCCATTTACAGGCTGCAAAAGTCTTCCATTTTTTCGTAATTTAATCGAGGTTACTGCAAGTCCTGAAAAGTTCAATGTTTAACGTACAGTACGAAAAAGGGGGCAACTATCTATCAACTAGCTATTTTAATTCTTTACATTGTTCCAGATAATGATGATCTCAGATATGATATGTCAAGGTAAATGTTCCAACAAAATGTAGTTATTATCCAGCTAACGTTCAGCCAACCACGCATTGTTGCCAAGTGCCTTCAAGGACAACAATGGCCTATTGTTTCTGTACAATATAATTATGTCCTCATTTTGTGACTCCAACATTGCAAAAACGACAAATCTGAACAAGCCAAATTATCATGTATTTATCATTTTAATGTTATTTACTTATTATGTTAAGAGTATTTCCTTGTTTGTGTCTTTACAAAATTATTTTGGTGCACTTTGTTTAATTTAAGGAAATTCCATCTTCATTTATGTACTTATTTCATCGTTTTTTGAGGTGTGTTTTTGAAAGGAAAGCACTTCTCCTAAACATCTTCTAACAAGTGTCCATCATTACATCTACATCACAGTGCTACTGACCAGGGACCTGGAGCTCTGGGGCTATACAATGTCATCATACATTATCTATGGGCAATGGCATCATACATTATCTATCGGCAATTTCATCATACATTATCTATGGGCAATGTCATCATACATTATCTATGGGCAATGTCA
>JACXGM010012314.1:0-24107 GCA_016801145.1 Umbra pygmaea | reverse complement strand
CAATGTGACGTGCTAATTTGGGCATATGTCAACTTTTGACTGAGAAATTCTAAGGTGTAGGCTCCTTCGCCAACCTTAAGAGAAGCATGTCAATGATTGGCGTTGCATAGACCATTTATGGAATGGACACAATGGCATGATAGAGTAAAGGTTTAAAGGATTAGAATCACACACAGAACATTTAATGGATGCAAGGTTTAAAAAATACCATTTATTTTTCAAAAAAATAAACATTCCATCATAATACGAATCAAAAGAAAAGTCCATTCAATCATGGATGACGGCAAATGATAGCTCAGCAAGTTATTCCAAAAAGAAAATATAAATCAATCAAAAACATTTGCAATCAAAAGCTGCCTTGACTCAACCCCTGCAGCGTGCAGGGCAGCCTTCTGTGGAGGATGGAGGACCTCAACTTCTCCCTCTCCATCTTCCTCCTCATCAGCTTCCACCTCCTCCACCTCCGGAATAGTTGCGCCTCCTCGCACAGCCATGATATGGAGTATGGCCGCTGCCACCGTAACTGCACTAGAGTTGAGAGGCTTCATGCGCAGTCCTCCTGCCGACTTGTGCAGGCACCGAAAGCGCAGCTTCCAGATTCGAATTGCACACTCGACAACGTTGCGTGTGCGAATGTGTGCAACATTGTAGGCTCTTTCTCCCATGACCTCCACCATGCTTACCGATTTCTAGATCTTAGCCATTTAGAGCCAAATTGTTTGCCAGACTTTAATTATCAAAAGTGATTGACAATTTAAACGCTTTCATTACATTACGAAATAGCCTAGGCTAATTACCACATATTAGTTCTGATACCAAATAAAGTAAATTTCCTAAATAGGCCTGTATCCATTGCGAACATATTTTATTATAGTTATAAACTGTCCATAAAATCATTGTTGTAGTGGCGGCGACTAGCGGCTTGAGCTCAAACACCGCTAAGAGAGAGCTTACGAATGGTCCAGACCAACCTTACGAAAGTGTGACTTACAGAAGATATACTTAGCGTACGAACGTTTCGGGAACCGTGCCATGAGGTTAAGAGAGAGGTTAAGGAATAGGTTAAGAACTACTTAGCGATAAGAACGTTTTGGGGAACCGGGCCCAGATCTTTTGACCGGCTCAGTGGTACGAACGAAGAGGACATGACAAATGGTCATACTTTGTGGAAGACGATCTTTTTTATCGTTCATTCTGCTCATATTTCTCTGCTTGCCTGATCCAATCTCCTTAATGATGTCACGTGAGTAGTGAACATTCTGAACAAGACAGTCAATGAGAACAGCACAACTACAATACCAAGACGTGTTACCACGGCTACTTTTGAGAAAGAGAATGAGCCAAACCCGAGAAAACGCAGTACCATGTGGATGCACTTTACCAATAAAAGCAAAGACAAAGTAGAGTGCATGAGTGTGAAATGTTTAGATATTTTTTTTGCCATCTGATTTCTTCTAAAATCTGTTTTGTACAACAGTCTTTTTTTTACTATGACAAAAGGTTTTCTAAAGTAAAGTGTTTACTTTACTTGTGTAATTGGTTACAATGGAAATTGTTGACATTAGGTCTGGCAATATAAGTAATTTAGTGCTGCTATAACTAGTCCTCACATGCAAAATGAAATTGCTCTAAATCCTACGCTATCATTATCTTAAAAAAAAGAAAGATGAGATGATTTTGAACGGCTCTTCTGAACGGCTCATCGAAAAGAACAGACCCATAAGATTGGGCTCCTTTCAAAGAGCCGTAATTCACATCACTAATTTATTTTGCTGATGTCTGTCACTATTAGCACCAAAGACATGTCAATGCACGTCATACTGGCCATGAAGAGGCAGATAAATCAGAATATTAACATTATTAATATTAAAACCTAATGTTTTGTCAACATCTAAAACCCGAATCTGAGTGAGAGAGAGGAAGGGGGTGGGGGAGAGAGGGAAAACAGAGTATAGTTACCACATCCTAGCACCGGAACCAAAGATTCCAATTGCAAGTCTTGACCAATCAAGTAACTTAATTTCAAACTACGTATGTAATGTCATCCATCGCTGCTTCACAGAGGTGAGAGAATGTGGGTTGACCAGAGTTCTCTCCATCCCAAAGGGACCCTACACCCCTGACCTCCAACCACACAGACATACACTCTGTCCATTATTCCCACTCCCCAATGTTACCGCACCACCACTTATAATCACATATTACATTCATAACATGGGCATAGTTCAGTCTCCTCTAACAGGCTATTCCTTTAAGAAAGCACAGATTCAACAAGTTATCATGAAAGTAAAATAATTCAGTCAGTCAGTGTTCAGTTGTTCAGACCATTCCAGTCACATTATATAAATTATACTTTTTTACATTTTAACCCATATTTCTTAGAGTAGTCTTGCTGGCTTTCGAGTAGGCAAGTATAGACAAACTGCCTGAAGGTGACAAGCCTGACCATTAATGCAAATGGACAATTATATTAATATCCTAATTGTGTTTAAAAAAAATAATATTCCTTAATTAAAACAGTGCAAATTGTAAACATGGCATTCTCAGGAATGTTACTCAGTGCTGTTTCAAGTCATCCTGGCCCCCATGAAAATAATGTCAATTGATGGAACCATATTAAAAGCATCATGCAAAAATGTAAAATAATGATGTTATAGACCAGTTTACAGTTGTATGCAAAAGTTTAGGCACCCCTGACAATTTCCAAGATTTTCATTTATAAATAATTGGGTGTTAGGATCAGCAATTTCATTTTGATCTATTAAATAACTGACACTGTAATATTTCAGTAGTGAAATTAGGTTTATTGGATAAAAGAAAATGAAAAAGATATTAGACAGGTGCAAACATTTAGGCATCCCAACAGAAATATCATATGAATATAAGCAGAAATAGCAGCCTCTAGACAGTTCCTATAGCCTGTAATGAGTGTCTGGATTCTGTATTTTGGACCATTTTGTCTTGCAAAACATCTCCAGTTCAGTTAGGTTTGATGGTTGCTGAGCATGGACTGCCCACTTCAAATCAACCAACCGATTTTCAATGATATTCAGGTCTGGGGACTGGGATGGCCATTCCAGAACATTGTGCTTTTTCCTCTGTTTTGGGTCATTGTCTTGTTGAAATATTCAGCCCTGGCGTAACTTCAACTTTGTGACTGATTCCTCTACATTATTCTCAAGTATCTGCTGATATTTATTGGAATCCATGCAACCCCCAACTTTAACAAGATTCCCAGTACCGGCACTGGCTACACAGCCCCACAACATGATGGAACCTCCACCAAATGTTACTGTGGGTAGCAAGTTTTTGTCTTGAAACGGTGTGTTTTTTTGCCGCAATGCATAACGCCCCTTGTTATGACCAAATATCTCCATCTTTGTTTCATTAGTCCACAGCACCTTCTTCCAAAATGAAGCTGGCTTGTCTAAATCTGTGTTTGCATACCGCCATTTACTCTGTTTCTGGCGTGTGTGCAGAAAAGGCTTCTTCGGCTTCACTCTCATGTACAGCTTTTCCTTATGCAAAGTGTGCTGAATTGTTGAACGATGCACAGTGACACGATCTGCAGCAAGATGATGTATTAGGTCTTTGGAGGTGGTCTGTGTGCTGTTTTTCACTGTTCTTCACCTTTGCGTCTCCAATATTTTACTTGGCCTGACACTTGTGGCCTTAACAAGAACTGTGCCTGTGGTCTTCCATTTCCTTACTATGTTCCTCACAGTGGACACTGACAGTTTAAATCTCTGTGATAGCTGTTTGTAACCTTCCCCTAAACTATAATGTTGAACAATCTTTGTTGTGGGGTCATTTGAGAATTGTTTTTAGGCCCCCTTGTTGCCACTCTTCAGAAGAGAGTCAAAGAGAACATCAACTTGCAATTGGCCCTCTTAAATACCTTTTCTCATGATTGGATGCGCCTGTCAATGAAGTTCAAGGCTTAATGAGTTCACCAAACCAATTGTGAGTTCCAATTATTCAGTGCTAGGTACTCTAATCAACAACATGACATGGGTGCCCAGATCTATGCACCTGTCTAAATTCATTTTGATGCATATTGCACATTTTCTGTTGATCCAATGAACCTCATTTTACTACCGAAATGTTACTGTGTTCTTCAGTTATTTGATAGATTAAAACGAAATTGCTGATCCAAACACCCAATTATTTATAAATTAAAATCATGGTGTCGGGCATTGATATAAGTATTGTTCTTTTTGTTCATCTGTTCATTGTGTTTGAAGACGGTCCGGGAGCTACGAAGTACGTTGTGACAAATGAGTCCCATAAGTTATTAAGTAAATGCGTACGTTGTACTAATATGTTTAGCTATCAGTGTTCCGTGCCACTCTAAAAAGGACATGAGCCATATATGTACCTCAGTTGTGCACTCGCTTTAGGCGTACCCTGCAACCTGTATTTTATGGATGTCTTCCCGGATTGTCTATAAATAAATGAGCACTTATCATCATCATCTACTGCCTTTGGTCTCCCTCCTCTACACCACAACATCATGACACACGTTCTCGCATGAACTGGCGAAATGAAACGTGCAGGTGCAACATTATATTACAGGGGTCATTTCATTATTTTATTTTTTGCCATGTTTTCTATTGTGATTGTAACAGTCTTGTCACAGTTCAGGAGGTTAGGAGGCAGGAGCGTCTTCTATGTTTTCTTTTGCACAAGTTGTAAGTCTGTTAACAGTTTAGATGAGAGAAACTCATCACCATTTCATACAGTCCAGTACGGACCACCCCACCAGTTTATAAATACTTTGTCTGGATTGGAGGCTCCATCCTGGCCTCTCTGTCCACTTCCCAGCAGATGTGGATCAGCAAGCAGGAGTACCATGGGTCTGGCCCCTCCATGGTCATTCACAAATGCTTCTAAACAGACTGTTCCTCCTTCCCCTTTCCAACCAAATGCCCAACAACTTCAGCTCTGTGGTAAACAACCACACCACATTTTTCATACAGACTCATCAGGATTTGTAAAAAAAAAGCCGAGATAAAGGATGAACTGATTATGGCTAGGTTATTAAGTGTTCTGCAGTTGGATCTGGGGATTTAAAAACCTGTACATTTTGTTTCCTTTGAGTCAATTCAAATGCTAACTGCATTGTTCAGACATGTATTCGCCTCTGAATACTGCCCAATGTTTGGCGCGTACTTGAACATGGTTGTAGTAACGCTTGTATGTAAAATGTCTGGCTTATTTTTACTTTCAGACAAAAATATCTTGGTCCTTGGATTTGTACCTGTATAATATGAAAATAAAATGTACTTTTGTACATGGACTAAAGTCAATTATTTTAAAATCGTTAAATATAATAGCATTTATGTAAAATAATCAAAATAGGTTGTACTGCCATGCCAAATAGTTTAATATACTGTGAACCAAAATTACAGTAAAATAAATACAGCAAGACAAATACAGTGTAATTTAGCAAATTGTAATTACAGTACAGGTACCGTAAGGTTATTATACTGTAAAACTAAATTACAGTAAGGGTATTATACTGTAAAACTACAATTACAGTAAAGTTAATACACTGTAAAATAAAATTACAGTAAGGGTATTACACTGTAAAACTAAATTACAGTAAAGGTAATACACTGTAAAAACAATTACAGTAAGGGTATTATACTGTAAAATGTAACTGTGGTAAGGGCATCATACTGTAAAAAACATGTACAGTTATGGTACTGTAATGGGGTAGTTACAGTAACTTACTGGCAACACGTTGCCAGTAAGTTAGCGCATAAATACATGAATGAAAGAATCAATTTCTATAAAAACACTTTTGAACACAAAGAATAACAGCACTTTCCATTTCATCCAGGAACAGTTCTGGAGAAATGCAGTCGAACTAGCCAGTCAGCAATTAGCGGAGTGATCTTCCTCTTATCAATATGGACATATCACTATGGACAATCAATTTTTATTTCTTATCGTTTTATATTTCTTCAGAGTTTATTGTTTAATAATAGACTTTGTGTTTTTGTATGAACCAAATTATTACTGCATTGCTGTAGCCGTGGCACAAGATTTTCACTGTTCCAAGCAATAACATCTACATCCCTTGCGCATGTGACACTTAGCTTGAAACTTCACACACAATGTGCGGAGAGATAGACACAAAGACAGAACAGAATAGAAATAAACAACAAGAGAAACAGAAGAACCACATTTCCAGAGAGGAGCAACAATCCAACAATCCAATGACACCAGCAGATTTCTGACTACAGATTGTATGTCCCTTGTAAGCATGATCTTGGTTGGAATCCCTTACTACCAAGTTGAAACTTCTGTTGCTCTGCCCTTGAGCAAGTGAGTTAACCATTGCAGCAGGATCCATTCTGAAATGTGTTGCATTTTGCATGTACTTCTACTAAAATACAAATAATATCTTTGCTATTAACTTAATGTGCACATTTAAATTAAACAAGCATAATGATACAGACAAGAAATCCCCAAAAGAACACTTCAGCAACAATTAGCAACACCTACAGTATACACCTCGAACACATTGCTGTACAACTGTATGCCATGTCTGGAATGACAAAGGCTATAAACAAAACATCTACAAGGCAAACAAGCCATTTGATTCACACTGCCCTTGTTGACACTTGTCGTGCCCCCATTCCTCCATTTCCTCACAGGGTCAGAAGCCTCTCCTCCAGCTCTATTTAACACTCTGTCAGACACAAGTTAACCCTGTACTCTGAACACTATAGGGGGGAATACCACCACCTGTATTCTTGTGTTGTTTGTCTGCACCTCGTTTGAGGTGTAAAAGCTTACCAGCTCAAGTGCACAGCTGTAGTAGGCATAGCTTACTGAAAACAGCTACAGTTAGCTAAACCTTTAAGTAGTCAAACAAATACCATGTGGTCGTGTGTTGGCTGGCGGACATGGGCGACTTTACTTTAACTGCTGTGATGATAGTTTAAAGGAAGTGGAGTGAATGTATGGTAGAATGATGAAGGAATAGCAACCATGCTTGATATTGTCACATGCCAGATATTCCTGGTATGGGTATAGCTTTAAACGCGTGGTACGCTTTTGTCATTACCAAGAGTTGTAAAGGTCTTGACTATGAGCTAGGTAAAACAACTAACAAGTACTGCATTTACATGGTGAATTACAATACAGTTATACAGGACAGCATAATGTTAAAAAAAAGCAATAAAGGTTGCAACGTAAAGCAATGGAGAATGACTGCTTGGTGATATCTGTAAACAATTTGTGTAATCCCCTTTTTATGCAACAGAACAGGCTATAATCAGTTATTCATCTTCATGCTACAGCAAACAGCAAATGTTAACCCTGAGGCCCGATGTCTGTTCCGTCTAAAGTCTACCTGCCGCTATATACAGGATAAGTGTTGACCTTCAGTGGTTTGTGCTGATACATGAACCGGCTATTTTGAATCTTGCCCCAAAACCACTTTCTATTGCATTGCTAAACTAAAAAATTTACCAATGCCACTACAATTTTATAAAAAGTACTGAGTTATTCACTCATTAATAAACAACTTTTAAACTTGAAAATATTATAATCAGACACAGTGTTTACATTCCTAAAACTGAGCCAGTCCTTTTGTATAAGGTATGGAATGTCAGCCTTGGTAGGTGGAATGGAACGTTTGCCAACATCTTGACCTGACAGACTATTCATCTGGGTAAGGGGTTTGGCTTTAGATCATCCTATCAGTTAATTTTGACATATTTAAATATACCGTAAGTTTTTTTAATGCCCAAACACTCAGATTGCATTCAAATTGAGAAGCTTTAGGATGAGGTGGGGCTATTGCTGTGGCACCAGGTGGGTTTAGTGACTTGGATCGGGCAAAGATTTGGGTCATACTTTAATAATTTATTATCTTTTTTAGTTTCACTTAGACAGCTCAAGGGTATGCAACCCCAAATTTGATAGTATGGAAAGTATGGAAAATGTACTTTGATTTGTATTAACATTTTTTTATAAAGACAAGTTGTTTGATGTTTTACCTAATCAACTGCAGAGTTTTTTGAAGGACCATGGGTTCTCTGACTTTCCCCGGGCCTCCTGCACAAGATAGCGCAAAATTGGCATTGCGCTGCCCGGGATTTGGGTTAGATAAATCAGATAAATAAATCCTACCACGTCCTGCTCCAAGGACTCCTTGTGATCTGATCAGATGCCTGTAAATTTAATTGTGGAAGTATAGTCTGCGTATGTATTCATCCCGTGCATGATCCGATTAAAGGCTTCTGTGTTGGGTGAACAGTGAGAAAAGAATCAACGGCTTGGCGACATGTGGTTGGATGAACCAACCGTGTGGCCCCTGATGACGTGTGGCCCCTCGTCATCCCACAGATCTGTACAAGGAGTTACGGAGCTGCCAACAAGGCAAGATTAGAGGGAATTGGAAAGGGAGGAAAATCTGGAAAAATCACAAACAAAATAAATAATAATAATAAAAAAATATTATGCATGTAACACATTACAGAGAAGTTGGGACAGGGGCAATTTAGGACTAATAGCAATGTGACAAGTTGAAATAAGAAAGTGATGTTCTCCAGGCCAAAGAGGGAAGAACCATCCAAGCTGTTATCAGCATCAGGTCCAAAGCCAGCATCAATCAGGATTATGGGGGTGTGTCAGTGCCATATCTGGGCAATCTTTACACTTGCCCATTTTTCCTGTTTCTTCATTTTGTCCTCAAAGTTGATCTGTTACAAGCAGGACAAATGGGCATACGTAACGATTTGAGCAACCTTGACAAGGGCCACATTGTGATGGCTAGATGACTGGGTCAGAGCATCTCCAAAACTGCAGCTCTTTTAGGGTGTTCTTGATCTGCAGTAGTCAGTACCTATCAAAAGTTGTCCAAAGAAAGAAAAGCATTGAAGTGGCGACAGGTCATGGGCAGCCAAGGCTCATGATGCATGTGGGAAGCGAATGCTGGCCCATGAGATCCAATCCAACAGATAAGATACTGTAGCTCAAAGTGCTGAAAAAAGTTAATGCTGGTTCTGATAGAAAGGTGTCAGAACACAGTGCATAGCAGTTTGTTGCATATGGGGCTGCTGATTTGGCAGCAAAAGGGGAACCTACACAATATCACCATCTATAATTCCACAATTGAACCCACAGGCACCCGGTCTGGACACAAGTAGTCACTGGAGAGCAGTGTTGGGTATAACGCGTTTTTGAAAAAAAGTAACCTAATGCGTTATTTTCATAATTCAAGTGATTAGTTACTAGTTACATTTATAACGAGAAAATTAGTTACATTTACGTAATATTTTACGTTATATTATAATCTTTTCTGTTTTAGAACTCAATATAGTAATTTATTATCCGTTGTCGTTTTGTTTCTTAATCCGTATTTCATTAGTGCGCGGCGCCTCCACGCCAATCAAAAAGAGGAGAGATCTTGCACTTAAAATTGCAATGCGCAGAGTTATGCATATTGCAAGTTAGCAAAATGGAAGAATTCATAGCCTACATTTTAACAGCTGGAAATATTCACCTTACTTCAAAACTATCAAAAAGCAGGGAGTATAAATAAATGTGTCCAGTGAGCTTTGCGTCACGTGCAGGCACCTGTCGAGTGGGAATGTAATGGAAAGCTTGTCATCGTTCGTCTCACTCAAATGTTTTGGACCGAAATTGCTTTTTTCTACTATGGGGTCTACAACGAGTGGAGGTATGTTATTTTCAAGTTATATCTTCCCCTGTTATTCCAATAAACACGCGTTGAAAACGTGCATAATGTTACAGAAAATGTCCAATGATGAGAACGCAGTTTATGGAAGTTTTCAACATACAGTAGGCTACATAAGGTGCGCAAGGATTTTAATTTTTTTATTTATTTAACCTTTATTTAACCAGGTAAGTTGACTAAGAACAATTTCTTATTTACAGCAATGACCTGGGAGCAATTAGGGTAAAGTGTCTTGCCCAAGGACACAACAACATTTGGCTCAGTCGGGAATTGAACTGGCAGCCTTCTGACTACAAGTCTGACTCCCTACCCACTGAGCCATCTGCGCCCCAAGTGACATGCACTCGGAACGTGTGTATTTGTGCCAGTATACACACATTCAGAATGCTTATAATTCTGCCAGCCAATTCACCATGTGACTTCATTAATTTCAGAAGCATTACTAGGAGTCAAATCCCATTGCATATTGTATGAAGCTCAAAATAATTTTTTATCTGTATTTTTTACTCAGTTAAAATATGTTATATACTCAGACATTGAGATGAAATTGGTTTTACATACAAACACATTCATCAGGAATAGACTGATCATATTGGTCAATTGGATCATGCCCAGAGAAAGTAGTTACCACAAGTCTGCACTCGACATGATCAGGCAATCACTATCTAGGGGGAGCAAGGTGGCCTAATTGTTTAGGGCCCATGGTTCATTTTTGAAGAAGCCCCCAGAAGAATGGTTCAACACCCCCCCCCCCCCCACACACACACACACTACCAAGGTGAAGCCTTTATCATTCTGTTTTTGAGCAAGACAGTTAACCCTAATTGCTCCAAGATTGATTCTGTAAATAATAATTCTTTTTTAATCAACTTAACATTAAAATTGATTCAAATTGTTTAAATATTTGTGAAGGTTAATAAATTGATACTTTTTTGTCCAATGAGTATTGTATGATAAAAAACCTAGACACACCAAAAAGCATATGTAAAAAGCAATTTTTAAAGTAACTTATAGTAGTTTAATTAGTTACTTTTAATAAAAAGTAACGTAGTAACGTAACGTAGTTACTTTCAAAAAAAAGTAATGCAGAAGGTAACGTAGTTACATTTTGGAGAAGTAACTAAGTAAAGTAACTAGTTACTTTTTAAAGTAACGTTCCCCAACACTGCTGGAGAGCGACGTGACAGGATGATCATCTGAATTATCTAACTCATTTCCCAGGCAGTGCTATATCAATTTTGCGCTGCCTCGTGCAGGAGCCCGGGGAAAGTTAAAGAACCAATAGTCAGGCTCCAACCTGTGACTATCATGATGTAGACTGTCGTACAATGCAGCTACACCACGCAGACCCCCGGATACCAAATACCTTTGTCAATTTCTACTTAGAGTAGTTCAGAAAAAATAATGAGATTAAAAAACTGGTGGTAGGGTACCAATACGTTTGACCATGTCAGTACTGTATATGAATGTGTCTATATGTTACCAACAATGGTTCTCACTGAAATAAAAAAAGATTCTTCTGAGATCCATAAAAAGGGTTCCCCAAAAGAAGAACAATTTTTTAAAAATTTTGTTAGCTTAGACAAGAATCCAACATATTATTACAGACATAATGTAATTAATACCGGATATTTAATGTGATTCGAGCCTGACTATAGGTTTTCCGACTTTCCACAGACATTCAGCATGAGGCAGCGCAAATTGGCATAGCGCTGCCTGGTGTTTGGTATAGATAAGTCATATCTATAAGTCATATCATCTATCCTGCCACATCACTCTCCAGCATCTAGTGTCCAGACCGGGCGCCTCCAGTGACCCCCAGAGTGGAGATTGGGCACCTGTGCTTTAATACTACACTTCTGTTACTTTTGTATTTTTGATGCAGGTTCATGATAGCATCCTTACAAAGATATCAGATTGTTAGAGATCTTTACAATTACTAAAATAAGTTGGGCAAAACAAGAGCAGTGTTCACCGACACCCAGTAGGGGTCTACTCCTTGGGTCAAAGGAGTTCAATGAAAGCAAACGATAACAGACGACAACAGTTTGGAAAACCCCATATTTTAATGATTTATTCAGTTTTGACCTCATGTCACCTATAACCTACTGTGGAAAAATAAGAGTTGTTGCAAATGAATCAATTCAAAAATCAAATTTCAAAAAACAGCATGTGGTACATGGTGCAGCAACACGCACGTTTACATTTTACTAACCTACATGAGAATTCTAAACTTCATTCCAATTAAAAATATATATTTTCACTAATTCCTTATTATAATTGTAACCCCAAAAACGTAATCCTTAACTTAACCCTTTAGCATATTTCTAACCCTAATGCTGAATTACTGTAACTTTTACCATATTCCTTAAATGAAAAATAGCCTTTTTCATCATGAGGACCATTAAAACGTTTAACTAAACCGCTGAATAAAATAAAGGGAACACTAAGATAACACATCCTAGATCTAAATGAATGAACTAATCGTATGAAATACTTTCGTCTTTACATATTTGAATGTGCTGACAACAAAATCACACAAAAATTATCAATGGAAAACAAATTTATCAACCCATGGAGGTCTGGATATCGAGTCACACTCAAAATCAAAGTTGAAAACCACACGACAGACTGATCCAACTTTGATGTAATGTCCTTAAAACAAGTCAAAATGAGGCTCAGTAGTGTGTGTGGCCTTCACGTGCTCGTATGACCTCCCTACAATAACTGGGCATGCTCCTGATGAGGTGGCGGATGGTCTCCTGAGGGATGTCCTTCCAGACCTGGACTAAAGCATCCGCAAACTCCTGGACAGTCTGTGGTGCAATGTGGCGTTGGTGGATGTAGCGAGACATGATGTCCCAGATGTGCTCAATCAGATTCAGGTCTGGGGAACGGGCGGGCCAGTCCATAGCATCAATGCCTTCCTCTTGCAGGAACTGCTGACACACTCCAGCCACATGAGGTCTAGCATTGTCTTGCATTAGGAGGAACCCAGGGCTAACCGCACCAGCATATGGTCTCACAAGGGGTCTGAGGATCTCATCTCGGTACCTAATGGCAGTCAGGCTACCTCTGGCGAGCACATGGAGGGCTGTGCGGCCCCCCAAAGAAATGCCACCCCACACCATTACTGACCCACTGCCAAACCGGTCATGCTGGAGGATGTTGCAGCAGAACGTTCTCCACAGCGTCTCCAGAATCTGTCAAGTCTGTCACATGTGCTCAATGTGAACCTCCTTTCATCTGTGAAGAGCACAGGGCACCAGTGGCGAATTTACCAATGTTGGTGTTCTCTGGCAAATGCCAAACATCCTGCACGGTGTTGGGCTGTAAACACAACCCCCACCTGTGGATGTCGGGCCCTCATACCACCCTCATGGAGTCTGTTTCTGACCGTTTCAGTGGACACATGCACAATTGTGGCCTGCTGGAGGTCATTTTGCAGGGCTTTGGCAGTGCTCCTCCTGCTCCTCCTTGCACAAAGGCAGAGGTAGCGGACACTACGCTGACAGACACGGCAAACCTTCTTCCCACAGCTCGCATTGATGTGCCATCCTGGATGAGCTGCACTACCTGAGCAACTTGTGTGGGTTGTAGACTCGTTCTCATGCTACCACTAGAGTGAAAGCACCGCCAGCAATCAAAAGTGACCAAAACATCAGCCAGGAAGCATAGGAACTGAGAAGTTGTCTGTGGTCACCATCTGCAGAACCACTCCTTTATTGGGGGTGTCTTGCTAATTGCCTATAATTTCCACCTGTTGTCTGTTCCATTTGCACAACAGCATGTGAAATTGATTGTCAATAAGTGTTGCTTCCTGAGTGGACAGTGTGATTTCACAGAAGTGTGATTGACTTGGAGTTACATTGTGTTTCCTTTATTTTTTTTAGCAGTGTATATGTGTAGGGATGTTTGGCCCACTCTGGGAGTTTCACACAACTAAACACACGGAGCAGACTGTGTAAATGTTCTCAGCCATTTGAATACCAAACACACAAAATTAATCATGATGTGTAGACATTATCTGCAAATTGTGTGACCATTACATAGCTGTTCATCTGACAGAATTCCTTAAGTTCCCAATGTATTGTTGTTGACACTCCTACACGCTCATACAGGTACATCTCCCTGATCACTCCTAAAGCCCACACCTCTTTTGGCCGAAATGCATTCCAGTTTGCCGCAGCTAACGACTGGAACGATCTACAGAAGACTCTAAAACGCATGACCACTGTCCCCCTAACTTCCTTTAAATCTCAATTATCAGAGCTTCTGTCTGACCATTGCACCTGCTGACCCCCCCCCCCCCACATGTGCACTACCTTTCCCTATCTGATCCATTACCATGGCACTCTGCCAAATAAGCACCTGTGTATTTACTGACTTGAACAGTTATTTATTTTAAATATATTATTTATCAACCGTTATTTGCACTGCTACCATTTGCACAGTAAAATTGTCATACTGATGTTAACTTATTACATTGTATTTGCCTGCTATGTATACTAACTCGATCTACCTCTAAACCTAAGATTTCTTTGCACTAATTGTACATGTACTTACATCTACCTCATTCAACTTTGACTGTATTTCGACTGTATTTTTTTATCTTTCGTCTTTACTGTACCCTTTGTGTAATTCTTGTGTATTTGTATTTATGTGTAACTCTGTCTGTATTTGCACCTTTTTGCTTTATCTTGGCCAGGTTGTCAATTTAAATGAGAAATTGTTCTCACCATGCCCACCTGGTTAAATAAAGGTTAAATAAAAAAATAAAAACATCCCTGTATGATTTAGTCAAACACCTTTTTAGAAGGGAATATTAAACTTCTTATGTCTATTGACTGTTTTTGAAACATAGCACATTTATGTTTGGGGAAAAAATTATAATAAATGTATATGATGGAGTCAGAAATTTGATGGTTTGATTCTCGGTGTGCCAAATGTTGTAGTGTCCTTGGGCAAATCACTTGACCCTACACTATGTTCTTCCAGGGGAATATCCCCATACTGTAAATGACTTTGGAAAAGTTTCTGCTAAAATTATGTAATTGTAAATCATTGATTACAAATGACCAAATTGCTACAACAATATCAAAACTATAAATGTGCAAACTGCCCTTAAGCCTTGTCCACAACCCAAACAGGACCCATGGTAGCCAGTTGCTTTGCATAAGAGGTTATACCTCTCTGCAATCTACCAACACAAACAGGCTGCTACCACCTGATCTTCAACTCTGCCCAGGTGTCCATGGAACAGCAGTGCCTGAAGAATTAAAGGTCTAGAGGCCTGGCATTCTCCTTCTACCCACACCTCTGATTTGGGCAACATGGCAGCAGAGAAATGGGGTACAACTTAGCAGCATCATAGTACTTTCCATGAAGACACAGGCTAAATATAAACTATGCCCTGGGTCGGGGGGGGGGTGGGAGGGGTCAGGTGGAAGAGGAAAAAGAACCAGGTTGGTCTGACGTCTGCTTGTGACAAGTCAATTAGTCCTCACCTGCCAGGTTAAAGACAGAGAATAGTGCTCTATTTATTGCATCCACTCCCCAGAATTATGATACTATATTGCTGTTGTGTAGTAGTGTGCTTTAATTGTGCTAAGAAACACAAACTCGCCAACTCATAAAATAACCAACAGCAAGACAGACTGTGAGTAGACAGACACAAAAAGTTGTTTGTTTAGTAAAATATTATCGAAGCAAAACACTTCTACAAACTCATTGCTCACATAAAATGTTTTATGTCAGCCTTCATCTTGGGTAAATCGTCACACTTAATGTGTCCTGGAGAAGCTTTTACGCACTGCTGTATATGTAAGGAAAAACAACCTACAGTATGCCTCCACCTACTTCATTAGAATATAACCACTACCAATTATCTTTTTGACAAGTCGGGTCGCTCTTTTGATTTGTGCAAAACACAAATAGGTATACGTATTTTGTAGATTTCAAAAACAATTTAACGACTTGGATAAATATGTGCAAATAGCAACAGGTGAAACAGCTGCAAGAGAAAAGACCTCGACAATGTTATATGTAAAGAAATGTAAATGAGTAGATATGGTAAACAATATGGCAAACCCAGGCTTACATATGCCTAAACAAATCTTTGAGACCCGTTCAACCTGATGACTTTACCTAGTTTTGAAGTCCATGCAAACGGCAAAAATGCATAATCTTTAGGACCCGTACGCCGGAGAACAGAGCAGCTATTACTGGAGCTTTTACAGTAAAATAAATATATTTCCACAGATAACAAAAAAACCCAGAGAAATTCGTCTTCCGTCAAGCCTTTTGGTAAATACTTAATTCTCTCCTTTTGGAGGCCAGTGCAAGCTTCATGACAGCTGTTGCTGACGCGGTGGTGTCTTGAATGAAACCTGAGTTGCTTCAGGTAGGATCATTGCGTCAAAACTTTTTGACACTTCGACTGCGGTACAAAAGTTCCCACAGTCTGTCCAGTCGGTCCTAGTTGCATTTCAGTCGGGTTAAACAGTCAGCAATAATGGTAATCGAAGACCGGTTTCGTTAGCAATGTAGTTTTCTACGTGACTATTCCATTCCTTGATATTGCAATCTCGACAGCCTTGCAGTGCTGACCCAATTCATTCTGGTTGTGCAAGCTAAATGCTGAAGATTTTGAGATGTTTGTTGGTTATGATTGTGTGATTGGCTAGTGTACTAAACCTTTGGCATTTTGCATTTTTGTTATTCCTTGTCATGAATTATTTTTTGGTATAATATAGCATGTTTACTGATCGAAATTACGCGTATAGCATCCGAATACACAATGTTTTTTAATAAAGTTTGAGTACATCAAATATTACTTAATGGAAAAACTCACAGACCTGACAAAACTTTATTACGTATGTGCCAAAAGGGAAAGGCAGTGGGTGAATTTACCGTGTGCGTAAAGACATTCGCAAGGTGACCAAATAAAACGGAGAGCCCTGCGCGCGTACCATCGGTGAGCCCACAGTTCGTTGAAGTGAAAAGAATCATATCCATGTAAAACAATTTGTCTCTAAGTTGCATAATATCCTTATACAAGGTAAATTATATATGTCATTACAAACGTTTACTGTCATCGTCTTCTGGGAACATCATGTGCCTATGGAATTTCCTGCGTCCCAATCAAATATGCAACGTTTTAAAAACATACTCGCTGGAAAACAACTGTTGTAGCCTACATTCTTAAGGCAATATAGCAATATAACGATTGAAATATTATAAATATTTCTACGCCTGTTTTTTACGATAAAACCAATATAATCATGGCAATATCCCAAAGCTAATTAAATACTGTTTAAATAATTTACATTTTCAAGTTAATAGTACAATAAAAATAAACACATTGGTTTTGCCATCAATGACATGGCAGTGACTTCTTAAAGAACAAGAATATCATTATTATTTATTTTGTACATCCCCGAACCGTATTTTGCACTTGCTCACTCCAACCTATTTTAATATTGGTAAAACAGCCGAACAGTAATCTAATCCCGACCTCGTTCGCTCTCTGATGTTGCCATACTACAGTATGCACAGTATGACGGCGCGCTTCTTGGAAGGATGAACTGCTAAACGAGCTGGGATAGGTAATTTGGCTACTGACTTCTACTTTTAAAATGTAGGCTAGTATGCTGTGCTGAATAGTAGCGAATTAATGCAATTAGGTTTAAATGAAAATGAACATTGACCACCACCAAAATTATATTCCTTGAGTAAATCAGACATTTCCTTATGTAGTCTAAAACCGGTTTGTTTACCATAGTTATTTAGGAAACCACGATTTAGAATGAAATAAATAAATCTCACCTAAAATTTGACAATTTTACACTAATCCAATCGCCTATCATCTGACGATAATGTTGACCTATACAGTGCCATCTTGTGGTAAAATATAGATTAAGGAAAATATATCCATGGTCTAGTGCTTCAAGGACTACACAGTGGTTACCTGGTTACACCAGTAATTAAATAAATATACAAAAAATATATAAAAAATTGAAATTATTTTGTGTCAGTGTAGTAAACCTAAAATTTAGTCTACAACTGCCAAACTCGTTATATTTACCTGAAGATATATATATTTGACATTTTAATCATTTGGCAGATGCTCTTATCCAAAGTGACTTACAGTATTTACAGGGAAATGCACCTGGAGAAACTTAGATTAAAGTGGCTTGTCCAAAGACAACTAAATTTCGCCCTAACCACTGAGCCATCAGACGCCCCTTATACAAATATAAATCTAAAATGGCATCCCCACTATGTTTAAACATGCTATGTGTTTTTACTAAATGTTAATTTTTATGTGTATATGATAATATATATAGAGTACTTGCATACATAGTCAGGTTGGTCAATGATAATAAATAATTAGAAGATTTAAAATAAATGTATTAATTTTTTTGTACTATTCAAATAATAATGAGTCATCAGCCGAAGTCATTTTCAAAGACTTTTGAAACTGGAAGATGTATTTTCAACTTATTTTCATCATCCTTTGCTCCTGTAAGGAGCCTTACATTAGCTCCAGAGAGGTGCTCTTGGTCAAGGGCATGAATCACATACTAATCACTTTGAAGTGCACTGCCCCGAACAGAGGATGTGCAGCAGGTTGGACCCTGCTTCTTATAGGGGGCACTAGAAGAGAGAAAGTGAATGGGAGGGATGTAGAAAAATAAGAAACAATGTTTGAAAGCAAGACATGAAGGGACGAAGGATAAAGAAATGAAGATGGAAGGAGAGAATTTGGACTGGAATGGTAAATGGTTGGAATAGGGTGGAAAGAGATGAGAGAAAGTGAGTGTTCCTGAAACAATATCAAATAATTAGATCAACTTAGTTGAAATCAGTTTTTCATAATTCTCTTCAAATATAATATTTGTTGTTCTTTCAGTAGTACATTACCTATCCATTAAAACTCTGCCTTTCATGCCTTGCCCTAACATTTGTGATTGCTATCTAGGCATTTGTGTTTGAGCATTCAGTTCTACATATTAAAATCAAATTTAAAGATGCAGTAGGTAGTATATTTTCATGTAAAATATATGTTTTGTCTACATAAAGATGGTGTCTAAATTAATGAGGCCCTGTGAGTGATGATCAGCTCCACAGACAGCTCCCATGCTCTGGAATCCTGCTCTCAAAACTGTAACTCTGCCCAGTATCACTTCAGCCAATCCTGTTACAGCCAAACTTTAGCCAATTGCCTCTGGAGAGGCGGGCCTTGGCTCAATTCCTGAACGTGTAAATTGCCTACATCCATGGGCTGAGTACGGATACAGACTGAATAATTTTTTTACACAGAAGCTGAAATCATGACAGCTAGAGATGACAGTGGCCTGATACTACATACACTTAAAAAACTGCAGGTAAATTGATATATTCACATTATATTAGGAATTGTGTTTCTTCTTATCTGATTGACTAGCTAACTGTTCTATATCTGCCCCATAGAGGGCGCTCTAGCTCCTAGTTGTTTATCCCTTGTGAAGCAGGGTGCATCTGAAACAAATTTGCATACCCCTCACTGACCAAATGGGGTGACAGCGCGACCAACTATATAAACTGGGTCAGCCCGCTAAGACATTCTCCCTTTTTCTTTAGCCGCTTTAAGTTGCAAGCTGCATCTCCAACCACAAAGATATTGACACCCAATACTATCAACCGTTGACAATATTACACGCTACAACAACTATATCTTTCCGTGTCTGTGTTTCCGATACGTCTTGCCACTGCCACCGCCTCATTGAAGTCAGTGAATTGCATGGAATGTGCGTGGCATGTTTGGGACAGGAACATGCGCGAGCAGCAATGCTACCCAACCTGGCATGCCCTGTCTGCGCCTTGCTGCCACCACAAATCAGGGCGAGGCGTGAAGCTTTTTTCACTGACCCCACTCCACTGGAGATGGCGGTAGACATGCTAGCTTCGAATACTGAAGAAACCACGCCATGTGCCCCTGTAGCTCCAATGGAGATGTCATTGGTCACAGCAGCGCCGTCGGCCCTCCACGTCCCAATGGGAGGTCAGGCTGGGGCCGACACTTCCCCCTCGGAGGAGGAAGAGGAGGACAACGACTCTTCTGACTCGGATGAGAGAGAAGCGGAGGTGGGGCCAGCGACCTCTGAATCCACGCTACCCTCTCTATGCTGTGACCTGCCCACTATTATGAGGACGGCAGCCGGCAGGCTACACATTCCATACCCGCTGTCAGCAAAAATGGAGTCTAAGAGGTTTTGGGAAACACTCATCTATGCCCAGCATCCATCGTCTAATTAGCCTCATCCTCTGCCTATGGTTGGTCTAGCTGACTAGCTAGAGGGCTCCTGGTCGACTCCTTTCCAATTCTCAGCTCCAATGTAGCAGGAAGAGAAGAGGCTGTGAGACGTGGCGTTTCTCGCCTAGACCAGTCACTCGCTACATATCTGGTGAACGGAGCCGCTGCATGGTCTACCACCAAGAAGCCCGCTTTCCCTGACGCAAAGGATAAAGTCTCCACTGCGCTGTCGGGGAAGACCTATGTCCTGGGGGCGCTCGCATCCAATATAGGTATGCTATCTGCGTCACTGGCATCTCTTATGCTGAACCGAAAATCATTCACACCAGCTGAGACCCAGGAGGTCGGAAAGGCGGTGGCAGGGATCTTACAGAAAGCACAAGCCATCGCCATTTGTTCTGGCCGAATCTTGGCTACCTTAGTGGTGTCACACCGACACCTATGGCTGTCTGCGACGGCACTGAGGGAACCACAGAGCCTCCCTCTGCTCAATGCCTCGATTGAGCACGATTTTCTCTTTGGGAAATCTGTGGTGAAGGCTACGTTGCGGGCAGCGAAAGAGAAGGAGGACAGTAAGCTCCTTCAGGAGTCCTTTCCTGTCCACCGCAAGAGCAGACCCTCCACCTCGTCTGCTAAGCCCGCTTTTTCTGCCAAGCCTCACGCTGACAAGAGGCACAAGCATCCATCATGCCACATAGAGGGCTCCCCGGCAGCGCAACGTGCCACCTGACCCTGCTCCTCAGTCTGAACATCTGGAGCCCGCTCAGCAGCCCAAGCGTCCGGCAGGCCAACAGAGACAGCGTTCCTCTACGTGGAACACCTCCATGCTGCCACTAAACAAGAGGAGGAAGCAGTGACATTTTGGGGAGAGGTGCCCTAGCCCGGCACTCTCCAACCCTGTTCTGGTTGGAGATTTGTTAAATAAAGTGTTCAAGCTTTATTCTCCGTCTCCTGTGCCTGTATCATCCGCCTTCCCTTGTGTTTCAGCAGAGGTCTCTGACCATACCACTTTTCAAGGTAATGTTGTAAGGCTCTCTCATTCCTCTCAGTTGGTTAACTCGGGAGATGCTTGTGTTTACTCTACTGATTTTACTCATTTTTTAATTAATAAAAATATTAATACATAAAAATATACATAAAAATATACATAAAAATATACATAAAAATATACATAAAAATATACATAAAAATATACAAATATAAAATTACACATTTATTAATCAAGATTATTTCCCAAATTTTTTATTTCTGTGGTCATTTCTTTTTGTATTTATTTATTTTTATATTAATTTATTTCCATATTCTTTTATTTCTGTATTTATTTATTTCCATATATATTTATTTCTGTATTTCGACATCCTTAAGGGCGAGACACACCAATCCAACCAGCAACTCGTCGGTGCGACTCGCCGGATTGTTATGGTTGCCCACGTCGAACCGATATCGCCTTGGTCTTTGGGTAAAAAATCGTACATGAACATACCGCCTTGACCCGACCGATCGCCCAAGCACCACCTACATTGTGTGAGAAGCAATATCTCAGTCCAATTTTAACACGGAAAACAAACTACTGTACCGGGACTGCATCTCCATTGGGGAACGCAGTGATGAACACTGCACTTCTTGGCTACAGGTAAGCAAGCTAACGATGGCTATATTACTGCACTTTATTTCGACCCGTATGCTACGTTTATTTCAGTGATGAAAAATTAAGGTGCTTAAAACGCAAATAAACATCAATTCCTTCCATAACCTGGTCTGCCATGAATAATGAATTCTATAACTGAGTTATGTTCTTATTGTTTTACAAGCAAAAGATTCAGGATCTTTTTTACCAGTTCCAAGTCGGGTTGTCAACAATCCATCAAATTGTTCCAGAAACTATTTAAAAAAATATATAAAAATATATGTGAAGCAATATACCATGTTTTGAAAGGAAAATATCCAAAGGTATGTGTGGACTTTTAATTTGAGTTACAGTAGATTGGATGCTGAGGTGAGTGATAAATATTATACTTAAGCTATAAGGCACCAGTATACCACTGCTGAGAGCTGTTCAAAGGCATGATGCATTGCGGAGTGCCTGGAGACAGCGATTAACCATGGTATATTGGCAATATATAAATGAAACCCCAACATGCTGGCTATAATGCTGTTAATAATACAGAATAGCCCTCTGTACCTGATTAGTGTAACATGTGTCATGGTTCTCAGTGTTCAAGTTTTTCTATGGTGAGTAGACTACTGGCCTACAATCTGTTCTACATTGCAAAAACACAGTTGTATACACTCACCAGCCATTTCATTAGGTACACCTTGCTAATACCAAAGAGTTTTGTGACATGGCCGTGCGTTTCCAGTGACTGAAATGTAATATCTAGTCTAATGTTCTAGTAAGAGTTGTTCGCTAGTGAAAACAGGAAGAAGATTATAGTACAAGATATATATAGAAAAGTTGATTACAATGCTAACGTTGGATGTCCTGATTCCACTCTGCCCTGCGGTACTTTTACTTCGCCACGCACTAATCCAATCTCTGTCCCTGTTTTCTCTCCCTGGCTTCTGCTGAGAACCAAGCCCACTCTGCTGGTCAGCTCCACACCAGCCTGAGCCATGGCGGACAAGCAAGCGCCGCGAAAGGCTGTCAGGACAACACCCAGGCCTAGCCCAACCTCTACGACTGAAGAATCGCTACACCATTCTCATGGATGATGAGAAGTACCACCTGCTCTGTGACAACCCACCTCTGCCATGCCCCCGTGCCAGTCATCCTTGTCCCTCCACACAGTTGGTGCCCCCTCGATCTCCTCCTCCGCTGAACTCAACATCCACCCTGGTCATGGGCAGCTCCATGGTCAGGGACTTCTACATTCCCCCTTCACCTAGCGGCCCCTCCAAGGTCTACCTGGTGCCAAGGTCTATGACATCCAGCACAAACTCCCAAGCATACTCGACTGTCACACTAATGTCAACAACATCATTGTGCATGTGGGCACAAACAACATCAGAGAGAGGCGGTCAGTAGCATTGCAGGAAAACTACAAAACTCTCATCACCATCCTGATGGGCACAGGAAAACATATCGTCATCTCTGGACCTCTCCCTACCTACAGAAAGGGTTCTGAGAGATGGTCCAGACTGTTTGACCTCCACACCTGGCTGAAATGCTACTGTGCTTCCCTAAGCATCCCTTATGTCAACAACTTTGACCTGTTCTAGGAGAGGCCCAGCCTGCTGAAGCATGATGGTCTACGCCCAATCCGACATGGAGCCAGGTTGCTCTCTGACAACCTAACGACCACACTGAGGCATTGGCATTCTGTAGAGCATTTCACAGATTCATGCCTGCCAGGTATTTATTCAAATGGCACTGTACATGTGGATGGATCTGAAAATGTCTTCTGCAGGGAAACATTTAGTACTACTTCCACAATAGTTAAAACTGCTCCATGTAATAGCATGACTTACACTTATAGTTCTATTCCAATGTTGATTTCTGCCCATCGTATAGTCAAAAGAAAAGGCAATTTTTAAATTAGGAATTTAATGTATATCGTTTCCATACCTCAGCATTTTCACCAAAAACCAGACACATTTTCAGTTAACATGGGATTACTAAATATAGGCAGTCTTACTACCAAAACCTTTGCAATGAATTTATCACTATTAGTCTTACTACTGCAATGCACTTTTTACTGGTCTCCCAAATAAACATAAAAAGAAATTGGAACTTATACAGAACTCTGTGTAACGCTTCCCAGTTCCTCTTTCCTGAGAACTACATCTTCCACTTACTGGATTGCTCAGAACTACAATTCCCATAGCCCGGACTCAATCACCCTGTTGGAGCCATTTTAGTGGCAATCAGCAGATGACGTGGGGGGTGTAGGGAATGTATTTAAATGTGACCTAATTGGTTCAGCTGGGTTGCGCACAGCAAGGTCATACTTTTTTGACAGTGGTATAGTGTATGATGAGGTGTATGTTAGTTTTGGAATAGGCTTGACTGTACTGTTTGTTTTTTACCAAAAAGAAAATAAACGGATTGTTATATCCAAGTTTATGGTAAACCTCTGGAAAACAAGTTATTGG
>JACXGM010012313.1:0-24113 GCA_016801145.1 Umbra pygmaea | reverse complement strand
TCTGACCCTATGTCTGACCCTATGTCTGACCCTATGTCTGACCCTATGTCTGACCCTATGTCTGACCCTATATCTGACCCTATATCTGACCCTATCTTTCCATTCCAGTGCCCAAGGTGCAGTTTAAGGATGCCAGCTATACGGTGGATGAGGCAGAAGGACAGGTGAAGGCGGTGGTGTACCGTAGTGGAGACATCAGCCATAGATCCACGGTACGCTGCTACACTCGCCAGGGCTCCGCCCAGGTCATGATGGACTACGATGAGAGACCCAACACAGATGGGTCACTCATTACCTTCCTCCCAGGTACCACTCGTCTGTTAGCCTGTCTGCCTGTCCACATCAGCCTGTCTGAAGATCTGTCTCCCACTACCCATGTGATGATTGATGACATCTTACCTTTTCTTTCTCATCTCCTATTTCCTTGCCTCCCCCCATATCCCCTTATTACCTTGTATTTCCTACCTGTGTTCTTTTGGTTTTCTGTAGGTGAGAGTGAGAAGCAGTGTGTGGTCCACCTGGTGGATGACAGCGTGTATGAAGATGACGAGGAGTTCCGCCTGGTGCTGGGAAACCCCAAGAGCAAGTCCCCCTTTGGTGCCTCCATAGGGGAACAGAAAGAGGCGTTGGTGACCATTACTGACGAAAAAGACAGTAAGGAGCATTCTAGTACCCCCCAAACTATTGTGCAACAAATCAATGTATGCAAATGTAAATTATAAGGTTAAACAACTTTTTTTAAATAGAACGCAGAAAGAAAAGGTTACGCTAAGACCCGAAATACAATTACCAACATTGCATTCTTAATTACATAAAAATTAACTATGGGCTAGAGCATTGGCGCCCCCAGACGTTTTTATATGGGTGGCAAGATGGGGCCACTGAAAATCTTGGGGCCGCACACCAAAACCATTAGCCACAACTGAATATCAGTAATTCTGTTATGCTGCTGCAGTATACTGTAGGCTAGTTAAAATTATGTCAATATGTGAATTAAGGAATTTATTATTTATTATACAGATATACTTTGGTTTCTTATTTTACAGTTAATTTCATAATAATGTGCATAAACTAATACTGATACAGTTAACATTTTGAGTTCCACAACAATCCTTTTTTAACGTGGTATGTCTTTGTATATACATGTGTTAGGTGATGTATTGTTCTTCAAAGAGGCTTTTCCTAAAAACTGACAACTATACTGTTTTATCTGTCTTGACGACAGTTTAAGTCTCTGATAATTTATCTATTTTTGTATGTTTGTATTTTATATTTTTTGTGTATTTATTGTATAGTTGTAATACAGGGCTCAGCTGTAAAAGGGGTGGCCAGTGATTGCTCCCTTACTCCCACCTTTTTTTTTACCGTTTCGGGGGTGCCCCTTGGCTAGCGACTACTCAGCATTAAAGGGAAAATGCTTGTTAATCAATCAGCCCTGGATTCTAAATTGAGTTTCCCTCGTTAGAGCCCATCATCCGTTTCAGCGAGATCAAGTACAGCGTGCGGGAGCCCCAGGTGCGCGGCGAGACTGTGGTGCTGAAGATCCCCATACTGAGGTTGGGTGACACCTCCAAGGTGTCCCTGGTCAGGGTCCACACCAAGGACGGTTCGGCCACCTCTGGAGAGGACTACAACCCCCTGTCAGAAGGTGAGTTCCACCCCTGATAAGTAGCAGCAGTCATGGCACAGCGATGTCACGCAGACACTAAACAATCTTAGTCGAATAATGGGTACAGAGAACTGGCATTGAGTTGTGACTTTCAAACATATTTAACACTTTAGTCTAATCATAGATGGCAGTGCCAGTATTTCATTGCTTTGACCTGCACAACAGTCTTAGAAAGTATGTTGAGATTAACTGTGTGTACGTTGTGTGTTTGTGTGTGTGTGTGTGTTTGTGTGATGTGGGTGTCTTGTAGATGTGGAATTCAAAGAGGGCGAGACGGAACACTTTGTGGAAGTGATGATTCTGTACGATGGAGACAGAGAGATGAGAGAGGCCTTCACCGTCCACATGAAGCCCGATGACTACATGGTGGCTGAGATCCAGGTCAGACACATGGTTGCACATAACGCACTGATCATCCTTGAGAACTTTCCACAACCTGATCGGAGTCCACCTGTGGTAAATTCAGTTGATTGGACATGATTTGGAAAGGCACACACCTGTCTATAAGGTCCCACAGTTAACAGTGCATGTCAGAGCACAAACCAAGCCATGAAGTCCAATGAATTGTCTGTAGACCTCTGACACAGGATTGTATCAAGGCACAGATCTGGGGAAGGGTACAGAAAAATATCTGTAGCATTGAAGGTCTCATTCAGCACAGTGGCTTCCATCATCCATAAATGGGAGAAATTTGAACCACCAGAACTCTTCCTACAGCTGGTCACCCCTGCCAAACTGAGCGATCCGGGGAGATGGGCCTTAGTCAGGGAGGTGACCAAGAACCCAATGGGTTCCATTATTTCTCAATCAGGCCTGTATTGTAGAGTGGCCAGACGGATGCCACTCTTCAGTAAAAGGCACATGAGAGCCCGCCTGGAATTTGCCAAAAGGCACCTGAAGGACTCACAGACCATGAAAAACAAAATTCTCTGGTCTGATGAAACAGAGATTGAACTCTATGGCCTGAATGGCAAACGTCATGTCTGGAGCAAACCAGGCACCGCTCATCACCTGGCCAATACCATCCCTACAGTGAAGCATGGTGGTGGCAGCATCATGCTGTGGGCGTGTTAGCCGGCAGGAACTGGGAGACTAGTCAAGATTGAGGGAAAGATGAATGCAATACAGAGACATCCTTGCTGAAAACCTGCTCCAGAGCGCTCTGGACCTCAGACTGGGGCGAAGGTTCATCTTCCAACAGGACAACAACCCTAAGCACACAGCCAAGATGACAAAGGAGTGGTTACAGGACAACTCTGTGAATGTTCTTGAGTGGAGCCCAGACTTGAGCCCAGTCAGAGCTCAGACTTGAACCTGATTGAACTCTGGAGAGATCTGGAAATGGCTGTGCACCGACATTCCCCATCAAACCTGATGGAGCTTGAGAGGTCCTGCAAAGAAGAATGAGAGAAACTGCACAAAAATAGGTGTGCCAAGCTTGTAGCATCATACTCAAAAAGATGTGAGGCTGTATTTGCTGCCAAAGGTGCTTAAAGTATTGAACAGAAGCTGTGAATACTTATGTACATGTGCTTTTTGTTTTTTAGGGGGTCAGTAGTGCCCCAGTATTCTGTGTTGCTAAGATTTTTAACACACTTTCACATTGTCCTTATATCCCATAGTGTTCTGTATTTAATCACATGCTATATGATGGTCTCTCTATCAGATGAATAAAGCCATAGTGTACATCGAGGAGATGGACAGCGTGGCAGATGTCACCTTCCCTGCCGTTCCGACCGTGGTGTCCCTGCTGATGTATGATGACACGGCCCGCGCCAAGGACAACCCCAACCCTTCTAACGGATACCCCATCGTCTGTGTGACGGTAAGTGCTGCCCAGAGTGCCCAGAAGCACAGACCATAACAACCAACACAAAAAGCTTCCCACACGAGTTCTTTAGTTGTTCCTAAAGGTGAGCCATTGTATGGTTCACAGATAATTTATTGTTGCTTATTTGGGTACCATGTAGAATCCTAAGTAAAAAGAGTTGTTTATGATAAACGAACGATGACATTTCTCCCAAATGTTAAACAAAAATATTGTCATTCAGAGCATTTATTTGCAGAAAATTACAACTGGTAAAAATATAAAAAAAAGTGTTGTCAGACCTCGACGATTACAAATAAATTAAGGTAATATTCATTTGTAAACGACACAATACTAATGTGTTAACTTAGGAAGGGTTCAGCAAACAATATTTGGTGAAAAACACTGATATTCTATCACAGCTTTCATGCATCTTGGCATGCTCTTCACCAGTCATTCACATTGATGCTGGAAAAACCAATCGTCAGAGTTGGGGAACATTGTCAGAGCAGAAGGAAGCACGTTTTCTTCTTGATTCATGTGTCCTTCACAAAGAAAAAATCTGCCAAGTCGCTGAAGCCCCCCAGATCAACACTGATCCTCCAGTGGTTGTAGAGACATTGTAGCTTGTAGGCCTCTCCAGGTCTCTGTTTACACATTTCACAAAGTTTTGGTTAAACAAAATAAAAACTATATTTGGACTCATTCATTACTTCAGTCCTCTATGTTTCTATCCTTACAGTCCTTTGCAGACCTCAGCCTGCCTCTTCTTTGCTTCTCATTGATGAAGGGATTCTAGCTTTGCCCTACTCCAGCCCTGCCCCTAGGAGCCTGTTTCAAACCGTCCTTGCCCTGCAATTCACCATACTTTGTGTAGGTCACTTGATGTAGTTTGTCGTTCATCCCAGTCAGTGGAGAGTTGTTTTCACCCTCTGCCTGTCTGTAGCTTTGTTGTCCACAATGTCCGGTATATGAGTGGTATCATGCTAGCAGTTGCATGGACAGATATGGAAATATCCATTTGAAAAAGAGCAGCTCTTTTTAGCTGCTACACAATTAAAGTTATTGTGAATACAAATACAACAGGAATGTGTGTATAAGATTTTTTGTTTTAATATGGCTTGGCTACTTTGAAACAAAGTAAAAGGACTAAGTAAAATATAGATACCAGCAGTGGCATAGCACGGAAATAGCACGGAAATCTGGGCCCTGTTATGTACAGAGACATCAGTCTTTAAAGGCCCCTCCCCTCTTTTTTTCCCCAGATTTTTAAGGGACCTGCAACAGATTAGGGACTTTTAGAGTTCATTCCTAATGACCTGGTCAAAATGGTGGAACTTTAAACGACTTCACAGTCACTTTCAATGTCAATGTCCAACTCCCCATATAATGGCTCCTCAAATTTTGACGTATCCGTTTTCATCAGGCAAGGGAGGATTGAGTCTGACTGAAAAATGTAGCTGTGCTGATTAAATTTGAGACATCACAGCAATCAGCGTTATACATTTGACTGTTGGTTTAGGTGATATCATCCCTGAAAGTTATTTCCTTGTCCCCTAACCCTAAATATAGTGTAAAGGGGTAGCTTTGTAATTGAGCTTGTGTCAATCAAAATTGCAATTGTTTATGTTGGGGATGCTGCCGAGGGAAAGTGGTGACTAGTGTGCAACATGTTTCAGTGTCGTCAAGGTAACGTGACAATGTCGCAAAGTGCAGTCTCGTTCCTATGTCTTGCATTTTGAGCCCTTGCAACCTCTTGCACTCAATCAATTACCAGGTGAAGTCCAGTGTTCGGGAACGTTACTTTAAAAGTAACTTGTTTACTTCTCCAAAACAGTTACTATGTTACATAACTCCGTTACTCTTTACTGAAAGTAAGTAAACTACTTTTAGTTACTTTTTTAAATGCATTTTACATATGCTTTTTGGTGTGTCTAGATTTGGTATCATAGAATTGTCATTAGACACAAGTATGAATTTATTAACCTTCCCAAGTATTTAAACGATTTGAATGAAGTTTAATTGTAAGTTGAATAAGAAATCATTATTTACAGAAACAACCTTAAAGATAGTGATTGCCTGTTGGGTGCAGACTTGTGGTAACTACTGTCTCTGGGCATGATCCAATTGCCCAAATGAATCAGTCTATTTCTGATGAAAGTGTGTATGTAAACCCAATTTCATTTGAATTTCTGAATATAAAACCAAATTTACCTTGGTAAAGAAATACAGATAAAATAAATGAATATGAGTTACATACAATATGCAATGAGATTTTCAGTAAGGCTACTGAAAGTAATGTAGATAAATGGAGAACACATTGAGCAGCCTGAACCAGAAACATAGAATCTAGGGTACATTTTAGAACATCTGTTGGGTGGAAGAATTATAGGCATTCTGAACATGAGTTTATTGGCATAAATACACACGTTCTGAGTGCATGTTTCCTGAATCCTTGTACTGCATTTATGCAAGTAAAAAATATATATAAAGTCGAATGCAAAAGTTTAGGAACCCTTGAAAATTTCCATGATTTCCATTTATAAATAATTGGATGTTTGGATCAGCAATTTGATTTCGATCTATCAAATAACTGAAGGACACAGTAATATTTCAGTAGTGAAATGAGGTTCATTGGATGAACAGAAAATGTGCAATTTGCATCAAAATGAAATGATACAGGTGCCTAGATTTGGTCACCCCAACAGAAGCTCTAAGAGTTTAGCCTCTTTTAGCAGAAATAACAGCCTCTAGACACTTCCTATAGCCTTTACTGACTGTCTGGATTCTGGATAAAGGTATTCTGGACCATTCCTCCATACAAAAACATGGTTGCCGAGCATGGACAGCCCGCTTCAAATCACACCACAGATTTTCAATGATATTTTTAGGTCTGGGGACTGGGATGACCATTCTACAACACTGTAGTACTTGTTCCTCTGCATAAATGCCAGAGTAGATTTTGAGCAGTGTTTTGTGTCAATGTCTTGTTGAAATATCCAGCGTAACTTCAGCTTTGTGATTGATTCCTCTACATTATTCTCAAGTATCTGCTGGGAATCCATTTGACCCTCAACTTTAACAAGATTCTCAGGACCACCACTGGCTACACAGCCCCACAGCATGATGGAACCTCCACCAAATTTTACTGTGGGTAGCAAGTGTTAGTCTTGGAACGCTGTGTTCTTTTGCCGCCATGCATAACGCCCCTTGTTATGACCAAATATCACCATCTTTGTTTCATCAGTCCACAGCACCTTCTTCCAAAATTAAGCTGGCTTGTCCAAATGTGCTTTTGCATACCTAAAGCAACTCTGTTTGTGGTGTGTGTGCAGAAAAGGCTTCTTCTACATCACTCTCTCTCGTAGAGCTTCTCCTTGTGCAAAGTGCGCTGAATTGTTGAACGATGCACAGTGACACCATCTGTAGCAAGATGAAGTTGTAGGTCTTTGGAGGTGGTCTGTGGGCTGTTTTTGACTGTTCTCACCATCCTTTGCCTTTGCCTCTCTGATATTGTACTTGGCCTGCCACTTCTGGCCTTAACAAGAACTGTGCCTGTGGTCTTCTATTTCCTCACTATGCTCCTCACAGTGGACACTGACAGCTTAAATGTCTGCGATAGATTTCTGTAGCCTTCCCCTAAACCATGATGTTGAACAATCTTTGTTTTCAGGTCATTTGAGATTTGTTTTGAGGCCCCCATGTTGCCACTCTTCAGAGGAGAGTCAAAGAGAACAACAACTTACCTATGGCCATCTAAATACATTCCCGCTCCACCTTTATCCTACATCTTATCCCCAAGTCCTTTTACTGCAATTACAACATATTTATCTCCTTAGACTCTGTTTCCTACTGTCATGTCAATAAAAATAAGAAAATCTGCCCCCAAACACACCTCCCAAAATACCCCAGGTGACACGTAAACACAACCTGTACCTCCCTCTTCTTCAGGCTTGCAACCCCAAGTACTATGACTTTGACAAGACGGGTTCCATCTGCACCACGGAGCACATCAACGATACCCTGACCCAGTACCGCTGGCTGGTGAGTGCTCCCAGCGGCCCTGACGGCGTCACCTCACCCATGAGGGAAGTGGACACAAACACATTCTTCACGAACACCAAGTCTGTCACCCTGGACTCCATCTACTTCCAGGCGGGCTCCAGGGTTCAGTGCGCTGCCCGGGCGTACAATGCCAATGGGGACGCTGGCCTGGAGTTGTCCAGCCCCATCGTGGTGGTCAGCACAGAGGAGGGTGAGTGGGGAGGTTGTTTGGAAGTAGGAGAAAGCCTCAAAGTAGCGAGACTCTGGCCCTCGTTGACATAAGCTGTCATGACTGATTTAGAGTGTAGTCCCATGCAGGGGGGGTCAAAAGTTGGGGGGTTAGAAGTGTCCATGTAAAACAAAGCTCTTTTGTGTCCTGGTGAATTGTGCAAGAATTCTCTGGTGTCTGAATGTGTGTCTCTGTGTAGGACTGTGTCAGCCACGTATCCCTGGTACAGTGGGAGCGGAGCCCTTCTCGGCTAAGATCCGCTACACTGGACCTGATGACCCCGACTTCCCTAATCTCATCAAACTCACGGTCAACATGCCACACATGGACGGTAAAAACATACATCCACGTGTTCACATTTACTGGGAAATGTTTTAGCAGAAATGTATCTAGTTACTGCAATGACAGCATGATTGTTCATACTTCTGTTGTTTTTTTGCTCAATTTGCACAGCCAGATCTGTTGTTTCTTTTACAATGAATTAGACTAAGTCTGGGGAAGAAAAAAGATTCAAAATGTGCCAGACAAATGTCAAATTTGTTTAAGGATAGTGTATGAACCTTCTTTCTGTTCTCCTCAGGTATGTTACCCGTTATCTCCACTCGGCCCCTGTCCAACTTCGAGCTGACCCTGTCTCCGGATGGCACTCGTGTGGGCAACCACCGCTGCTCCAACCTGCTGGATTTCAATGAGATCCAGACGGGCCACGGCTTCATCACTGATGCCACCAAGAACCCAGAGATCATCGGCGAGACGTCGCCCTACCAGTACAGTGCTGCCATGAGGTCCAGCAACAGCCTGAGGTTCTACAGGAACCTGAACCTGGAGGCTTGTCTCTGGGAGTTCAACAGCTACTACGACATGTCAGAGCTACTCGCCACCTGTGGAGGCTCTGTTGGGACAGATGGACAGGTGCTGCAGACACACACACACACTATTAACACCTATTTTCAACGTCTTTTAACCCCAATGTTGTATTTTTAACCTCTTCAACATCTTTTAACCACACAGACATATTTTCAACCTCTATTCAAGGTTTTTTAACTACAGATGTCTTTTCAACACCCTTTCAATATCTTTTAACCCCAAATATGTCTTTTTAACATCTATTCAACGTTGATTGCTTAGAGCACTAGTGTCAAACCAGTTCCATGCAGAGCCTAGTGCCCTCATACTCAAATCTGACCCTCAAATCCAGGTCCACTCCATTTTTTATTACAACCCTCTAATCCAGCATTTATTTAGATCTGGGCCACCAGGTGGGTGCAATTCATGATGAGGTAGAACAGAAAACCAGCAGGCTCCGGACCTCATCCCTGGCCTAGTATATGCAAGTTATCGCTGTTACCTTGTACGTAGCAGACTGATTAATTAAGTCACAAATTGGTTTGGATGTCTCCTAACGTGGCAGCCAAAATCTTAATTGGGGACTAATTAAAGGGATAGATCAAAAACCTGAATACACTAGGCCCTCCGTGGAACCGGTTTGACATCTGTGGCTTGGAGGGTCATGCATGCATTAATGCAAACTCACACACGGGCATGCTAGCTGTGCACTTCTTTCTTTTTCAGAAGTATGAAATGTATTTCTAAATGTTTAGAGTAGACATTTAGATTTCCCGCTGTTTTCTTTCATGCTTGTACGCTTTGAAGCGTTCCCATTCCACTGTGATGTACTGGGGTCTGTGCTGACCCAGGAACAGTTTTAGACCTGTTTGTTTGTCTCTTCCTGTCTGTAGGTGCTGAACCTGGTCCAGTCCTATGTAACTCTACGCGTGCCTCTTTTTGTGTCCTACGTCTTCCACTCCCCTGTTGCTATAGGAGGCTGGCAGCACTTTGACCTGCAGTCAGAGCTCAAGCTCACTTTCGTCTACGACACCGCCATCTTGTGGCAGGATGGAATTGGAAGCCCACCGGAGGCTGAGCTGCAAGGTACAGCCAACGCTGCCCTCTGTTGGCCACTGAGGTGCATGGCCTTTGTAAGCATGGCCAAACCGCTGCATTTACAGACAATACATCAGAAAGGATCATGAGGGTGGGATGTTTCAGTATTTGAATGCATATCTTTGCATCCTTCCAATTTTCACAGTATGCAAAAGAGTCCCATTTGGGGCTCCACAGGGCAAAGTGGGCTTATTTGCTGCTTTGCAGGACAATGCCCAGAGATCAAGCTAAACAATACTCCCGCTATATTTTCATTTAATTGGCCAATGTTTCAGTTTTTCCAGTGAAACATTTTGTACCTAAGAGGTGAAGCATTTTAGACCCATTTAACAGGACAAAAATGCTTAGTGATTGACATTGATCAAACTGTGATGTAACCAATAGGAGCCATGTACCCAACCAGCATGAGGATCAATGAGGAGGGACGGCTGGTGGTCAACTTCAAGACCGAGGCTCGCTTCAGGGGCCAGTTTGTCATGTCTCACGCTGGTATGACACACACTTCAATATACCTTTTCACCAAATATTCATACTTTATGATTAGTTACTTCAAAGTCTAATGTATAACACCAATGTGTGTTCTTGGTTGACAGACTTAAAGGTGTAGTCAGGGATTTGACCACTGGTTGTAAAACCATATTGAGCTAAAAAGAGTCCCTAAAAATTGTGTACTATGTAATGAATTTGTGCTTTGTGTTGTGATTTAAACCACCAGTTTAAACTGGAATTTCATGGTTTACTGAGGTAAGACAGTGAGACAGAGAGTTGATGCACATGTAAAAGGCATATTACACATCCAAGCCAAAATGGATAAAACATTATTTTAGTTTTTTGCAAGTCTTAGATTGGATCTTTAACAGTGTTTTGACTGTGTTTTTCCCCAGGAACCACCCTGTCCTCCATGGTGATGTGTGCTGACCACCCTGGGCTGACTTTCACCCTGGCCCTGGTCCGGACTGAGCCCACCTACAACCAGCCCATGCAGCAATGGAGCTTTGTCTCCGACTTTGCCGTGAGTTACAATTTCGAACGTTGTGTGGTTTCACCTCATCTCTACACCCATGATAATGTCTTCAGTAGCACATGACACCATATGGCTTCTAGACCAGGAGTAATTAATCTGAATATCTGGTGAGTTTTGCTCTGTAATGTTGTGGTAACATTTTTGTTAATGTGGCCTGTAGGTACGGGACTACTCTGGAACATACACAGTGAAATTGATCCCATGCAGTGCTTCACCAAATGGGGAGTTCAGTATTCCCCCCGTGTGTCATCCACGAGAACCCCTCACCTTCGACATGGACATCCGCTTCCAACAGGTCAGAGCCTTCACAATTTAACGGTAGTCTCCTCTGGCAACTTTGACCTTAACCAATACTGATGTCTTAATGTTACATGAAGTTAGAAACTGTTCTTTAGAATAAATTGTTGGCTTTGTGTTTGACCTTTGACCCTAGGTGAGTGACCCAGTGGCAGCTGAGTTCAGTTTGAACACCCAAATGTTCTTGCTGTCCAAGAGGGAACTCTGGCTGTCAGATGGATCCATGGGCTTCGGCGAAAACACTGACACTGCCTTCTCTGAAGGTACTGGGGCACTACTGACCCCCTGTGCACACACTAAGAACTACTAGTCAACAAATAGATAAAAAAAAGTTGGACTGTCACAACTTACTCCTATTTCCTCTCTCTCTCTACACTGTCACCTCCTCTCTCGCCCCAGGCTCCTCTATCTATGGCCGTGTGATGGTTGACCCAGTCCAAAACCTGGGAGACTCATTCTCCTGCAGCATAGAGAAGGTGTTCCTGTGCACCGGAGCCGATGGCTACGTCCCAAAATACAACCCAACAAACAAGGAGTATGGCTGCCTGGCCGACGCTCCCTCACTGCTCTACCGCTTTAAGATCCTGGTGCGTTTGTCCATCGGAACACAAGTCAATGCCTTCACTAATGCTATTCTTCACTGTCTTTGTTATGGTATTATCAAAAGTAGTTTACTTGTGCCAGAGTTTGGTGTAGCAGTCTATACATGAGGCATGGCGTGAAGGGGTTCGATCCCCGGCTCAGCCGGCTGTCTGTGCCATTTGTCATTGTGTACCCCTACATACCTGTCTCCTTACATTTCTTCAATACTAAAAATGCATGCATGTATATTGCTCAGTTTTACACTATTAATAGTGAATGAATTCACCAGGAGATTCACTTTCCGATGCTTTACTACATCAAGGCTTCACTGGAAAACTTATGTACTTGACAGCACATTCCATGCGAGCCACACTGATTTCCTCAAAACCTTTGTACTCCACAGACATCCTGTACAGTATTTCTGTTGTGTTGGGTAACATCAATACGTTTTCAAATGGACTAACTCTGTATGTGGTCGTCTATCCCCCTCCAGGACAAGGCCCAGCCAGAGACCCAGGCCTCAGCGTTTGGTGATGTTTTGTTTGAAGCCACTCTGGCCCTGGACACTCCAGGGGCTCTGCCCTTGGTTAGACAGCCGGGCTCAGACGGATTCACTCTGTCCTCCTCTCCACTGTTCCAGGTCAGTCCACATAAACACACGCGGCTCAGATTGCCCTCTGCTGGAGAGTTCTGGTACATGCTGATTCATTAACCATGAAATTCCAAGTTTAAATAGTGATGGTTTTGATGACATGGGGCACAATCATGACATTGAGCAATTGTAACTGTCTTAAGTCTCTGTGTGACAAATCAGCTGTGAACAATTAAATGACTAAAACAGGAGTAAAAACTACGCTAGTATTTATCATGAAACAAAACGTAAATCTCTTGTGTTGTCGTCCCAGGTGGCTGCTGGTCGAGAGTGGTTCATCCACACCATCTACACCGTCCGCTCCCGTGACAATGCCAACCGTGGCATCGGCAAGCGCAGCCTTGACTACCAACACAGCCTGACCTCTGTCGACAACCCTCAGCCCGACCTCCACTCCTCCTCCCTGGGTCGCTACCGGCGTGCCGCCCCCGCTCCCGTCCTGGCCCAGGACATCGGTGCCGACAACAGCCGGGGCACCAACATCCAACATATCGCCCTGGACCGCTCCGACCGCCTAGTTGTGAGCCAGCGACAGCCATGGGTGGGACGCGACCGTGCCGGGTCAGAACGTGACTCGCTGGAGCGCCCTCTGCTTGAGAGTTCTGGTAGGGAGCCGGTGGACTCTTCTACTCTGCCCATGCTGGTCGGGCTCGCCGGGCTGATCCTTGTCATCTGCCTGGTGGCCGTAGTGGTGATCATGTTGGTGCGGCGTAAGAGGAAGAACCAGGACAAGAGGCAGTTTCCTCCCTACTCCACGTCGTCGTGTTCGGCCTACAGTGGAGGGAGCAGCAATAGCCGCGTGGGCATGATGGGTAGGGGCCACAGCAGCTCGGACAGCTCTGAGGTTTAGGCTCCATGCTAAAGACCCCTCCCGCCTCCATGGTTTCCCGCTCCGCCCTGCAACTTAACCCCAACGCCTGTCTTTCTGATAAGACATTGACAGCTGTCAACGGTTCCGACATCTACAGCCACAGTGCCTTCTAATGTGACATGCCTAACCCTGCCTTCTCCTAGCACTGAAGACCGCGCAGTGACCACGGGACAGTAGAAGTCGATGCGTGTTGCGGACCTATAACCAGAGTATGAATGCGTGCATGGCTGGCCAGGCCCAGAGATAGTCATGTGAGCCTCAATCTTGCCTCGCAATGCTGCATGAAACCCCTAGCATTGAAATGCTACACTAGCTTTTAAATGCCACCGGTTTCAGGCAGCATTGTAAGGCTGCAATGAAACTTTATTGAAAGGAATTTCCTCCTTTACTATTGTATGCCTACTGTGTTCCATGGGTTGCAGTCTCTTTCATACACACAACTGTCTATACTCCATTCTGCTGCATTTAAGTTAGACTCCTTACTGCCAGTTCTAAATAATGTGTCGAGTACGAGCCCCCAGTTACTAATCATATAGTAGCTCACTGTTCCAGTTGGTGTGGAAAATATGGCTCTTGCTTACAAATAGCTGAAAATACCACTTGAATCTTTGTTAAAATTATAATGGTCTGTCTAGGAAAGCAAATGCAACAGCACAAACTAAATATGTCTTCCTTTACTCTGAGAAGCAGCTTTGAGGAGACTATTAGTCCTGTTTTTCTCAAAGGTGGTTTTTGTAGAATTTGAGCCGTTAAAATAGAACTACTTGATCTTTCAAGTTTAACAAACACTGTAAAATGGTACATCTTGATATTGAAAAAAATCTGATGAAAGGATGTATACAGGATGTTTCCCTATGCTGTGCAGTGCTTAGTTACACACAAAACACTGCCTAAAATGTGTAAATTTGATTAAAGGCAGGCCAGCTTTATACCCATTGACAAACACAGCACAACTCACGTCCTCATTTCTATTCCTTCATACCCATTTACAAACACAGCACAACTCATGTCCTCATTTCAATTCCTTTTCAAATTACAGAATCTTATTTTTCTACAGCTTTTGAAAGAGAAAATAGTTCTGTTTTCACTCTGGAAGATTCTGCATTAATTCAACAAATAGCACCTTGAGAAAACAAGTTTACCATGGTACTTTGTATTATTGTTGGTGCTTCAATCTGTCTTAGCTGATATATACACTGCTCAAAATTAAGGAAACACTCAAATCACACATCAGGTCTCGATGCCCAAAACATATTAAAGATCATATTTTTTACTTTACATTGTGTAATGACATAACAACGGTCAATGGAAAACAAAACCACCAACCGATTGAGGGCTGGATTCAAACACACACCAAAAATCAAAATAAACTATTGATATCACAGGCTGTTTCGACTTGTGTGAATTTCATCACAGCAACTCACAATCTGATTTATGTTGTAGTTTGTGCCTGTATGCACTCCAGACCATGTCTCGACATGCTCCTGATTAAACAGTGGCTGGGGTCCTAGGGGATCTCCTCCCAGACCTGGATCAGGGCATCAGTTGAGGCCCTGGACAGTCTGTGGCGCAACTTGGCAGCGGTGGATGCACCGGTACATAATGACCCAGAGGTTCGTAATGGGATTCAGGTCTGGGTCAATGGCATCATGGTCTTCGTTATCCAGGAACTGTTTAAACAGTCTGGCCACCTGAGGCCTGGCATTGTCCTGCACCAGGAGGAACCCAGGGCCCACTGCACCAATGTAAGGTCTCAGGATTTCATCCCGGTATCTAACAGCAGTCTGGGTAACATTGGCTAGCACGGAGCGTTCACCAAGGCATGTCTGGACTCTCACATCTGTCTCATTCTCAGTGTGAACCTGCTCTCAACTGTGAAGAGAACGGTGCGCAAATGGTGGACTGGCCAATTCTGATGTTCTCTGGTGAATGCCAATCGAGCTGCAGAGCACAGCTCCTACTAGAGGATGTTGGGCCCTGATGCACCCTCATGGAGTCTGCCTCATGGACAGTTTGGTCAGAAACATGCACACCAGTAGCCTGCTGGAGGTCATTTCGTAGGACTCAGCCAGTGCTCCTCCTGTTCCTCCTCACACAAAGGTGCAGATACCGGTTCTGCTGCTGGGTTAATGCCCTTCTACGGCCCTGTCCAGCTCTCCTTGTTTAACGGCCCATCTCCTAGTATCTCCTTCATGCTCTTGAGACTGTACTGGGAGACACAGCGAACCTTCTTGTGACAGCACATATGGATGTGCCATACTGGAGGACCTGGACTACCTGTGCAACCTGAATGGGCTGCAGGTACCGCCCCACGCTACCAGTAATGACAAGGAAACTAGCAAAATGCAAAACAGAAGAAACATCACTCAGGAAAGATAAGGAGAGAGCAATTGTCTGTGGCCACCACCTGCAAAACCATTCCCTTCTTTCCTGCTGTTGCTTCTCCAGTACACCATTTGTCACTTTCATTTGCAGGTGACATAACAATTGAATGCAATTGAAGTTTAACTGACTTTGTGTTATACAGTGATGATTGTGTGTTCCCTTCATTGTTTTGAGCAGTGTGTATATACAGTATATATTTGTGTGTGACGAAGAGCCAAATGGTTCATACGTGTAGATGTGGCTGGGACGAGTTAATGTGTTTTTGTATTATTGATGGTTGCGTAGTTACACATGTCCACTACAGCAGAACGTAAACATGGTGCTATTTAAAGGGATAGTGATGTCGGCCATTTTATTAATTCAAGGGCGTAAAATATCCATTTAGAATGTTTATATAAATTTCTCTTACAGGTGTGGTTTAAAATCATACCAAAGATGTGTATAATTATAACTCCTACTAGGATGCTCAAGATCAACACAAGATCATGCAAAAAAACAACATTACCACCCTGGTGAAACTTGGACATTATGTTAGACATTATCACAGATTTTAGACTGTTCATTAACTACCAGAGTAAGCATTTATTATCAGGGTGCCATTTTTCAGTTTTAGGATTCTTGCCAGGATGGAATTAAATGCAAATCATGTTATATAATTAATAGGACATAACATTGACTGTAATAGGCCGTCAATCATCTATATTTTATTAATTTAATCCTAAAGACAGAATAAATTACCTTTGGCTCTAAACATGGGATTTTTTGTTGTTGTTGTAAATAACAGCATATATATGTGATTATGTTCACCAACTATACTTCCACGTTTGACTTTACAGATAGCCAAACTGAACACAGGGAGCCGCTGGAAAGTGAATTGGCAGGATAGATAATCTGAGTTGTAACCCTAATCTCGAGCAGCACTACGCTTGCAGGAGGCCCGGGGAAAGCCAAAGAACCCAGTCGAACCTCTGACCACCATGAAGTAGACTGTCCTGCGACTCAGCCCACGACTCCACGCAGACCTCTTATTTGTGATAATTTTTAAACATTGAATGTACTCCAAGGCTGACAAATACAAGTGTACTTTTTGAATTACTGTGGTCGTAGTTTGATCTCCGTACCATTCCATGTTCAATGCTCTTAGTGTAAAAATCTTTGTGCAACTGCTTTTGATGATATTTCTTATACAAAAGGAAAAAAATAAATAAAAAAAAGGGGAAATTTATTAGTGACATTTTCCAAAGACATTTTCTACAATATAGGTCGGTAGAGTAACAAAATTTCTTTAAAATAAAAAGGAGTTGTGTGTGTGTGTGTGTGTGTGGGGGTGGTACAAACAGGTATTGTCACAAGCAATGGAATGTGGTCTGACAACAAACAAGCATAAATACAATTATAACAGCACCTGAAGTACTACTTAAAAAAATAATAATGGTACAAAACCAAAACCAGCACAGCTGCAGTGTGTCAGTACATAAACTACAAGACAACTCTGCAAATACAAGTACTATAAACCTACACCATACAGTACATTCTCTCCTAGAACGTTCTAGATAGAACGACATGCTATAGTAAAGGAAAGTTCAGTCCTCTGGCGTTTGTACAGTACATTGTGTATCACAGACGCTACGACTAACATGCAGCATGTTGCTGCCCTCTTCATCCCGTTCCTAACTTTCACACTCCGCCTCACAGCTTGAGTTTTTTCCTGCGCCCTCCTCGCTGCTCTGGCGTCCCATCGCCCTTGCGTTTTTGAGCCTGAGATGGAAAGAGGAGAACATTCATTGTAGTCGATTATAGATGACTCAAAGGAGTCAGAGGTGGCGAGTCAGTGCCCTGGTCTTACCGAAGACTGACTCCTTGGCCCTTTCTTCTTCTTCTCCGCTTTCTCTCGCTCTTCCAGCTCCATGTTCTCTCGTTCGATCAGCGTGATCAGGGTGTTGCATCGCCTCTGCAGCTCCTACACGTGACGTAAAATAATGTATTAAACATACAATACACAGTAAATGTTGAGAAGAGCGATTTCGATCCACGAGTCACACTACATCCAAATATAAAACGGTTTATTTTTCCCCCTCACCATTGCGGTTCTGGACTTTAGGAACCAGTCAAAGCGGAACTGGGGTGAGTTCCGGATGCACTGGCGCAGCTCGTCGTAAACTGACTCCTTCTCGAAGCCCAGCTTGTGCAGCATGCAGATGAGGAAGCGGTCTTCCTCCTCGGTGTAGTTCTTCCCCTTATTGGTGCCGTACGAGATCCTCAGCTGGTGGAACGGAGCCTTGTAGCGACCAATCTACAATGTAAATGAAGTTAAACAAAGTCGTTTTGGTTTGTATCGTAAACCTCTGGTGAATAGATTTACATATCAGCTGCTGAATTTCTTCCATCAATATAATATTTGTATTAAGGATGAGAGTTCAGTGAAATGGCTTGCCTTGGTGTCCAGGGCTTTCTTGATACTGATTCTTCTCTGAATGCGGGCCTCCCCTCGCTCGATCTGGGCCATGATCTTCTCGATGTCCTGCAGTTCGTTGCAGCGCTCCCAGAACACGGCTGTAGACACATCACAAGCAAACAATTAGGTCAAGAGTTCAGCCGAGATTGGGATTGAATTAAAAATAGGAATGTAGCAATCTGTTAAAAGTATTCTCATTAATAAAATAACAATGTGATTGTCAATAAAATTTAAGGATAAATTGGTGGACTTAATGATTTTAGGCCCCTGACACAGATCGCCTCGCAGGCTAGTTACCTAACCCTGGATTAGGTAATGGCCAATAGTAGATTCATACATGTGTACGTTTTCCTCACCAGAATATTCCATGACTTCCTCTGGGGTTTTGCCTTCCACTTCTCTGGCGATGTTCTCAATGTCATCTCTTCCCCACTTCTCGTTGGCTTTGATAAATTGGTTAAAGTCGCGCTTGTTCCAAATGGTGAAGCCCTGTGGAGAAATGGTAGCTGAGAAAACTAACGACAGTACAACAATATCTAAAAATAGACTATTTACAGTGCATCCAGAAAGAATTCACAGCGCTTCACTTTTCTCCACAATTTGTGATGAAAACAAAACCCCATACTGACAATATGAAAGAAGTGTTTGAAATCTTAGCAAATGTATTAATAAAGCACATGAATTTACAGCCTCTGCTCAATACTTTGTTGAAGCACCTATGGTAGCGATTACAGCCACAAGTCTTTTTGGGTATGATGCTACAAGCTTGGCACACCTATTTTTGGGCAGTTTCATTCTTCTTTGCAGTACCTCTCAAGCTCCATCAGGTTGGATGGGGAGCATCGGAGCACGGCTATTTTCAGATCTCTCCAGAGATGTTCAATCAGGTTCAAGTCTGGGCTCTGGCTGGGCCACTCAAGGACATTCACAGAGTTGTCCTGTAGCTACTTCTTTGTTATCTTGGCTGTGTGCTTAAAGAGTGCTTTAGAGATGGTATTGGCCAGGTGATGAGCGGTGCCTGGTTTCCTGCAGATATGACGCTTTCCATTCAGGCCACAGAGTTCAATCTTTGTTTCATCAGACCAGAGAAATTTTTCATGGTCTGAGAATCCTTCAGGTGCCTTTTGGCAAAATCCAGGCGGGCTCTCATGTGCCTTTTACTGGGGAGAGGCTTCCGCCTGGCCACTCTCTGGCCAAAACTAAACCTCCCTGACTAAGGCCCTTCTCCCCCAATCGCTCAGTTTTGCCGAGCGGCCAGCTCTAGGAAAAGTCCTGGATGTTCCAAACTTCTTCCATTTACGGAATATGGAGGCCACTGTGCTCATTGGGACCTTCAATGCTGCAGATATTTTTCTGTGCCCTTCCCCAGATCTGTGCCTCAATACAATCCTGTCTTGGAGGTCTACAGACAATTCCTTGGACTTCATGACTCGTTTTGTGCTCTGACATGCATTGTTAACAAATGATTGGCATTCAAGGCTTCAATACTGTTCAAGCAGCAATATTGTGCTGGCAGCAGTCAGATTTTTCTCTCCAAATAAAGTCATTTTGAAAAGCATTGCAATGTGTCAAATATCAGTGACTGATTTCATTTTGCTTTCAAAGTAAATTCTGAGTTTGTGTTGACAGCTTGATCCTGCTGCTTGAAGAACAGCAATGAAGCCTCAGATGGCCATCACTAGTGTTAACTGTGGGACCTTATATAGACAGGTGTGTGCCTTTTCAGATCATGTCCAATCAACTGAATGTACCACAGGTGGACTCCAATCAGGTTCTGGAAACATTTCAAGGATGATGGGTGGAAACAGGAAGCACCGGAGCAAAATTTTTTGTGTCATGTCAAAGGCTGTGACTATTTATGCATGTGCTTTTTTCATTTTTTATTGTTAATAAGTTGTTAATAAATTGTTTCTTCAAATACACTTTCACATTGTCATTATGGGGCATTGTTTGTCAAATTGAGGGAAATAATTAATTTAATCCATTTTGGAATAAGAGTGTAACATATCAAAAATGTGGAAAAAATGAAGCGCTGTGAATACTTTCCGGATGCACTGTAGATTACATTGGAAGAGGGCTGTAATGAACATACGGAGCGGTGAAGTGTCTAGTTACCTGCGATAGGAGATTCTCTTTCTCCTCCAGCTCTTCTTCTGTGAGGGCCTCAGCTTCATCGATCTTTGCTTGCTCTTCCTTCTGGGCCTGGGCTGAGTTGGGTAACTCTGGGTTACGAGGGACCTGGAGAAAAATGACAAACTCATTAACACTTAAGATATAAACCACTTTCCCCGGGCCCCCTGCACGAGTCAGCGCTAATTGGCAACGCACTGCCCGAGATTTGGGTTAGATAACTCAAGACTATCTATCCTGCCACGTTGCTCTCCAGCAAATCCTCGTGTTCAGATCGAGCGCCTGTCGGTTCAATCGCGGATGTATAGTCTGTGAACGTACTCATCCCGTGCATGATCTGACTAAAGGCCTCTGTGTTGGATGAGTAGTGCGAAAAGAAATGGCGGCTCTGCGACATGTGGTTGGATGAAACATGTGCGCGCCCAAAACAATCACGAAAAAATGTATACAAACCATACCAAACCTACTGTACTAGCTTAAAACTGCACAAAGAAGAAGCAAAAAAGCCACTGTGGGTTTTGTATTATTGTACCATCGGCATTAGCTGGCACCACCAGTTAGCACACAATATTTGTCTCACCTTGTAGCCAATGGTTTTCCTGTAGAAGAGGATTTCTTTCTCCAGCAGCTCGAACAGCCTTGGGGGGAAGAACTGGAAGTCCTGAACGTTGGGCTGCTTAGGAGGACGAGGAGCCTGGAAGAACAAAACCAGATAAGGAATGAGAAAGCTGCTCAGATTCCACACATATCTGGGTGGTGTCCACATAGTCAGAGGGCATCGGTAGTCTACCTTTGGTGCTTTGGGCTCGCTGACGCGCAGGGCCTCTCTAAAGTAGGCGTCCACAGCGTAGTTGGCCTTCCTCTCCCTCTTGGGCGGCTCGATCCAGTTGGTGATGACCTTCTTTTTCTCCCGGTAATCTTCGCCTTCGAAGGTGTAGACGCTGCCCTCCGTCTCCATGGTGAAGTTCCTCAGGGAGCTCTCGCCCATAGTGTTCATCTTCTCTTTCATCTCCATGGTCTGGCGAAGACAACCAAGCAAGCTAACAGTAAGCGTCTAGCCGCCCATTTACAGTTACAGCAATGCTAGCGCTAAGCTGCTATCACACAAATTTATTCATAGCACGGTGAAAATGAGGGCGTAAAGGCCCATATCCGCCCGACTTTCAGACCTTCTTCTCCCCTCGCTCGAGGATCTCGTCGATGTCGTCGTCTGTGATTTCACTCTCCTTGGAGGCGAAGACGTGTGTGGCGCCGTGCCGGATGATGGAGAGCATCTCGTCCTTACCCAGTTTGTTGGCGTTGGGATCCACCAGCCTCCCTGTAGAACAGAGAGCATATAGACAAGTGAGCCAGTTGCATTACAGAGACACTGACTTCAATGTAACCTGTTTGAAACTGGGGAAAGGAGATCCAACAGTACCTTGCTGGATGACGATCGAGTCCAGTTGCAGCTTCATTTCTGCACGCTCCACAATCCTCTCCTCCACTGTGTTTTCCGTGATGAAACGGAACACACGCACCTGCTTTTTTTGACCAATCCTGTGAGCTCGGTCCTGAGGCAAAAAGTTGAAAGAACCAATCAGAAAAAAGTGGCAGTTATCAGGCAGAACATGTCATCTTAATAAACTAACCGAATGTATATAGATCTGTTCGACATGAAATTGCTGATCATATGATAGCGTGAATTGACTCAATACTAAGTGAAAGCCATAGGGGGAATTCCAGCTGGTTTGAAAGTAGGTGGGTACTGACCATGGCCTGCAGATCGACCTGAGGGTTCCAGTCAGAGTCGTAAAGGATGACCACGTCAGCTGTGGCCAGGTTAATACCCAGCCCTCCAGCCCGGGTGCTCAGCATGAAGATGAACTTGGCGCTGTTTTCCTCATTGTACGCATTGATGGAGATCTAGCGGAACAGAAGATCATTGGAACCGTTGAGATACATGAAGTGCGCTAGCACTGTTTTTCTTCTATTTTACAAACATTTAAAGTGACCTTGAGTTCATTACATAGCTACAAGCTAAACTACAGGTAGGCTAACAAAATGTCTGAGGATAGACCAGTGGTGTGGTTTTTAACTTCAATCCTCAAGAAACCCCGGACGATCCATGCTTTTGAACTATTCCTGAGCTAGTATATTTGAGTCAATGTTTTCACTAAATATGAAGCCCTTGAGTCACTGGTTTGATGAGCTAATTTGGCTGAGAATACGGCCTGCCACTGACATGTTTCTGGTGCAAGAACACACCACAGGAGATGGTAAGGCAGCGCAAATGGGTCTGGGAAAGCAATCGGAAGATTCAAACGAGGGAGGGGTCATAACTTATTCACACCTGTCTCTCCTCGTGGGGGGTCTGTCCATCCAGGCGACAGTAACCGTAGTTACGCCACATGCAGTAGTCCTCCAAGATATCCAGCATCCTGGTCATCTGACTGAAAATCAGCACCCGAGAGCCTGGGGGGAGGAGTTAAAAAGGCCCAGTAATCAACCAGCCGCTATGTATGGGGAAAGTACTGCAACTTTGTACTGATGTAGAAACTTCATTGGATCAATCTGCTGCAGGGGAATAAATAGTAACACCTAACCATGTATTAATTTGGAAAAAGCTGTTGGAAGTCTAATTTCCACTTAAATTGATTACAATCTAACCTGACACACTAAAATGTAAACTCAATCAATTTCAATCCACTACACATAAGGCCACCAAGTAAGCTGGCCATTGAAGACACTGTATTCTTGTTGGACAGCTCCGCAACACGTGGTTGGATGAACCACGCGAGCGCCCTTCACTATTCAGCATCTGTCCAAGGAGCAGCCGACAAGGCAGGGTTAGTGGGGACTGGACAAGACCAACTGGGGGGGGAGAGAGGGGGACAGAAATCTAAAAATGACTCATCATTAACACAGGTTTTAAAAGAACACTCATTGGACCACCTACCCTGAGCCTTCATCTTAGGCAGCAGCTTGTCGAGGACAGCCATCTTGCCACTGTTGACTGCGAGGTGCAAGTCGGTGGTGTAGGGCGGGCCAGGCTCCGCCCCGTCAAAGAGGTAGGGGTGGTTGCAGCACTTCCTGAGCTGCATCAAGACGTTGAGCAGCCGCATCTTGTCCATCTTCCCTGCCGAGTTCAGGATGTCGATATCCTTCATCAGGATCTTTGTGTACCTGAGAAGAGGAGGGTATTGTTATAGAAAGAATCAAAAAGATAATAAACGAGCTACACTGAATATTTTGTTATAGATCTCACACGCACGCACGCACCCACGCATGCACGCACGCACGAGATTGGCTGCTTCGTAACGAGAAGGCAAGACAGAAAATGCAGACAAAGAAAATTAAAGTAAAATAATTAACCAAATAAACTAAAACACAAAACAATCAAAAAGATAAGTATGAGCTACACTGAATTTTTTATTTCTGGGTTACCTACCATTCTCTTTGCATTTTGCTCAGTCCCACGTACATCTTGATCTCTTTTTTGGGCAGCAGAGACTTCTCTACCTCGTTTTTTATACGACGCAAGAGGAAAGGACGCAGTACCTATGAACCGACAGAAAATTACAGGTCCATTACATTGTGACAAAACCCAACACATAAAGACAAAAGGTCAGACACTTACAGTGTGAAGACGTTCCACCAACTTCTGATCTCCCAAGCAGTTGTTTGTATCAAACCACGAGTCAAAGTCCTTCAAGAGAAAATATTAAAGTTAATTGATCACTTTTTTATAAAACTTTCAGTTACACTTTATTTGGAGAGTTTGACATTCCATCTGTATGTGCTCTACAGATAGTTTGTTGATGATATGACTAACAACAAACTATAAACAAACCATCTGTTGATAAGCAACTAATTGTGTATTTTAAGGGTAGGGGTAAGTTTAGAATATGTTTTAGGGTAATGGTTAAGGTTAGGTTTAACATAAGGGGAATGGTTAAGGTTAGGATTAGGGTTAGTAGATAGTTTGTTAAAATGTTGTTGACAGTATGCAGATAATATGTAGAGCATCTAGAGATGGACTCTC
>JACXGM010012312.1:6501-24214 GCA_016801145.1 Umbra pygmaea | reverse complement strand
GCTGCATTACAGCCTGGTACGGCAGCTGCTCCGCTGCTGATCGTAAGGCCCTTCAGAGGGTGGTGAAGTCAGCGGAGCGCATCATTGGCTGCTGCCTCCCCTCCGTGCAAGGCATCTACCATAAGCGATGCCTTAGGAAAACAAAAAACATCCTCAAAGACCACAGCCACCCAGGCTGTGAACTTTTCTCACTACTGCCGTCTGGTAGACGTTACCGGAGCATCAAGGCACGGACCACCAGACTTAAAAACAGTTTCTTCCCACAGGCCATCCGGCTGCTCAACATGGAACACAGACACTGATCGCAAATCGTCTGTTGAGCACTAACACTCTCTGGTCACTTTATGCTCTCTACATCTGATGTAGCAGAACTCAAATGCACGTTTAAAAGCAATTTTCCATGCCAATTCTATAATATTCACTACTTCTACTGTTGTACATTTTCCAGACCACTGCTCAGTACATAGCGTTTTATTATTATTATTATTATTACTATTGTCATTATTATTTTAATATTCTTATATTGTTGTAATTCTTGTTTTTAAGCCCACTGCATAGAATCGCCGAGCCATTCAAAAGAATTTCTCTGCATAGGATGATGTATGTTATTCAATGCATATGATAAATAAACAACTTTGACTTTGACTTTAAGAAACAGCAGTGGAGCTGGAGAAGCAATTAAGATGTGTTTAGGACAACAGAATGTTGTTTGCACAGTGTGACAGTTCTAATCTTTGATGAAATATGTAGAAGAGAGAAACTGAAAGTGGTATCGACCCTATTGACGATAGTATCGATCTTCAAACATGAGATGTAATATTGGTAGTATTGATATTTTGGTTTCGATTCGCCCACACTGTTAGCTAGCCAACATGCAAGATGCAGAAGGTAAAATTTACTTGTTTTAAATGTCTGTCAACACTGCTGCATCGCTTGTAGAAATAAACCTCATCCAAAACAAAAAGGTTATTGTAAAATTAGTGTTCAAAACGGTAAGGTAAGTAGTTGCTTATTTTCAGTCATGTGTCTTTCTTAATTAGCTATCCCAATTGAGGTGCTCTGGTTAAGTTTCAAGCTAGCTACTGTGTAGCAAGTGAGATACTTGTTAAGTGGACCTAAAATATACTTTTATTTTATTTAACCAGGTAAGTTGACTAAGAACATTTTCTTATTTACAGCAACATCCTGGGAGCAATTAGGGTGAAGTGGCTTGCCCAAGGACACAACATTTGGCTCAGTCGGGAATCGAACTGGCAACCTTTTGACTACTAAGTCTGACTCCCTAACTACTGAGCAATCTTCAGCCATCAGTGACTACAAATGTGGATGTCATTGGATGCAAACTTTGCCTGACTATGGGTTCTCTGACTTTCCCCGGGAGGCCTCCTACACAAGGCAACGCAAATTGGCATAGCGCTGCCTGGGATTTGGGTTAGATAAATCATCTCTCATGCCACGTTGCTCTCCAATAACTCATTGTTTCTTTATCAGGTGCCTGTGGGTTCAATCGTTAAAGAAGAGTCGTTGAACGTAATCCTCCCGTGCATGATCTGACTAAAGACTTCCATGTTGGATTCGCAGTGCAAAAAAGTATCAGCGGCTGGGAGCCAGTCGGTTGGATGAACCAAATGCACGCCTTTCGCCATCCCACAGATCTGTCCAAGGGGTTGCAGAGCTGCCGACAAGGCAGGATTAGAGGGAATTGGGAAGGGAGAAAAATTGTGGAGAAAAAAAGAGTCAGTGTAAAAAACACTGGCACTGGAAAATGTGTCTCAATTAAAATATTTTTTTATCGCCTGAAGTTTCAGGCTGTTCTCATGGCGATATGTGGAAACATAAAGCCTTGTACGTTTACGAAACTTTAAAAAAGTCTGTTTACCTTAACTTTACCCTAACATTAACCTCACCTTACCCTAACCTTAACCCTAATAACCTAGCATGTTATGCCTGAACTAAACGTTCCCTGAGTACTTCAAATTGTAACGGATTGGTCTTTTCTTGGAAATGTTCTTGTAGAAAAGCCATTCAATACGTATAATAGTTCACATTTGAATGGCCATATCGTAAGTCCTAAATGGCCACGGTATGAAAACCGCAGTATACCGTGAAACCTTGACATGGTTACATCCCTACTATGGGCAAATGAGATAAAAAAAAATCATTTTTGGTAAGGGTAGATAGATTACATTAGTACATCTTTGAAATTTGAATAATCCTTAATGGTTAACCTAAGTATTTCTAGACAGTACTGTGTTTTGGTCCTGAATTTAACAATTAATAATTTATAGATAGTAGCTGGCAAATATTCTTCATTGTCAAAGTAATATTGAACATCAGTAGCAATCAAATTATTATAATCCCAATTTTTTGTATGAGAAATATCACCTATGATTTTCTTGTATTGTAACAGTAACCTGAAACAACATTGTGTTATTCAGGCGGGACGTCTAAGAGAGCCACTGCAGCGACAACCCCTGGACCGCAGCCAACAATTCTAGGTTTGTTCATACCCCTCCAAATGTTTAAGAAAAAATGTTAATCTTTGTAGGTAATAGTTGTAGGTGGTGGTTTAATCTGCATACTGGGGCAGTGCCGTCCGGTGTGGAGTAAGACCTAGGGGATTTTCTTGTGGAAAAAAGTAATGTTTGTCAGGCATTTCTAACCTGAATAACCATAAGGTTATGCAAAGGACGTGTGGGCTTGGGTAGCAGACCTGCTATTTGGAAATTTTTCTGTGAAAGCTTATGGCAAGCCCCTACTTTACCGAACCTGTATAAATATGGCAAGCAGTAACAAAAGGTTGTAAAATGAAAATTGGATTAAAAAAGGAAATTCATTGCATGCACAAGAATATAAATGTACGCATATTCTGATGGGTTCTGGCAGATCCTATCAGGTATGCATGTGTGTTCCTCTCTGACAGTAGTTAGGGTACTGGGGTTAGGTAGGTTTTGCATTTAACCCTTCGTTTTGATTTAGAGAGATGAGCCTGAAGAGGTTACCCAGCAGTAAAAAAGGGGTAGTTTGGGGCTTCAATCAACAGCAAAATTGCAGAACTGAGATTTCATGCAACTCGACTGGTATATTAAGTGAGTACAGTGTCAATAAATATCTTTTCATTCTGGAACAATTTGTCTATTTTGTGTTTTTTTTCCTATCTTTTTCCGATCAAAGCAGAAGAGGAGGCATGAAGAACGTTGTTATAATTCAGAATTTGTTTAACTCGATATGCTTTATTTTTGTAACTTTGTGCGTTTGCTTTGAGCATATGTATAATAAAGGTGAATAAATACTGTTTAGTGATACAGACATTCCTTAATGTTTTCAAATTTATTTAATAACATCTACAATTCATATTTTAAAATATATTTATTAATTTATAAATTCTGTAATTCTAGAATACATAATCTGATTGTATTTAAAAATGCTTTAATAATTAATTTATATATTCTTAATGTATTTTAAAGGTATGGTAGATACATTATAAACAACTTTAAATGCATATTAATGTTGTACATTTTGTGAATGTATGTTAATTACATGTATTATGATGTTTTAAATGCATTTCTCAAATATAACAGGAATATATATTTTACATGCATTTAAATTTTTATAAGACATGTATTTAACTTACATTCACAAATATAATATCTTATGCATTTAAAATATAATAATAAATGTATTCAACTTACATTCAAAAATACATTAGGAAATGTATGTTTAATACTTTTTGCAATATATTTTTAAATGTATTAAATGCATTTTATTTAAATTGAAAAAATTGCAAACTTTACATTTTTTAAATGTATTTTTAAAATTAGGGAATATGTAAAATACATGTACATGTGTTATTATATTTTTAAAACAGCAATTTGTTGTATTATTTAATGTATTTTAAAATGTTTTTTACAATATTTTTTAAATGCATTTATTTTCCATATGAGAGATGCACGAAAGATCTGGCAGTGGTTCAACATAATTGCAGACTACTAAAACCAAACAATCCACAAGGTGGACAGAGGTGCGTTTTGAGTTTCAGGACTCTGAACCACATACTGGTGTGTTTAATGATAGTTTATTGATATTATATTATGATATATATGATTGCTGGTCACCTATGGAGGATGTACACAAGTCCTTCACTGAAATCTTCAACATTTCCCTCCACCCAGCTGTTATTCTGCTCTTTTTCAAGAAATCCACCATCATCCCTGTACCCAAGAAAGGGAAGGTGACAGACCTAAACAACTACTGTCCCGTAGCACTCACCTCTTGTCATCATGATGTGCTTCAAGAGGCTAGTCAAAGATCACATTTTCTCCTCCCTTCCCGACACACTGGACCCACTTCAATTCGCCTAAACGCCCTGACAGATCCACAGACAACACCATCGCAATGCATACGTCTCTCTCCCACCTGTACGAGAGAAATACATTTGTGAGGATGCTGGTCATTGACTACAGCTCGGCCTTCACCACCATCGTGCCCTCCCTCCTCATCAAAAAGCTCATGGTCTTAGGCCTACAACACTCCATCTGCAAATAGATCCTAGACTGTCTGTCTAGCCACCCCAATGTGGTGAAGGTGGGCAACGACATGTCATCCACAAGGATTCTTAACATAGAGGCCCCACAAGGATGTGTTCTCAGCCCCCTCCTGTACTCCCCGTACACCCGCGATCGTGTAGCCACTCAAAGTTCCAACCAGATTATCAAAGTTGCTAATGACACTACAGTAATCGGCCTGATCACAAACAATAACGAGTTGGCCCACAGAGAGGAGGTCTGAGAAGCTGGATTGGTCACTGCACATGGCACGACCGCATCTGTACAACCTAAGGAGGCTGAAGAAAATTGGTCTGTCCAAGAAAGCTCACACTGTTTTCTACAGGGGCACCATTGAGAGTATGCTGACAGGATGCCTCACTGCCTGGTATGGGAGTTTAAAGATGGCTGACCGTATGGCACAGCTGAGGGTCAAAAGCTCAGCTGAACGTATCATCGGGTCCTCACTGCCCTCCCTGGAAAACACCTACAACACCAGGTGTGGCACAAACACAAGGAAGATCATTGGGGATGGTAGTCACCTGAGCAATGACTTGTTTCAGCCACTCAGGTCCACCAAACATCATAAGTTCAGAAGCATTCTGTCAAAAACCACCAGAATACGTAACAGCTTCTTCCCGCTGACCATCAGGCTGTTAAATGGCCTGAACCACTAACACGTCTGTAAAGGCCTCCATGGACAATATCCTTCTAGTCACATCATGGAAAACGTCTCTTCTCATGGACAATTATACAATCAAATAAGTCACAATATATATGAAGCCCTAAAAATGGCTGATGAAAGACAGGAAACCTCAGACAAGTCTAACATTTGCCGTAGACACTGTTGTACTACAGCATATCCAATCAACACACATGGAGAACAAATCTTTACTGCTAAGTACAACATAGTCAACAAAAACATACTCACACAAATGTAGAGCTGGATTCAACCCTTGTTACAGGTTAACTCAACCACGCTGGATATGTTGGTCCAATCCAAAATAACCTTTACATGTAAATTGCACATTCTCTAACACTGGTGACACAGATTGGATGAAACCACTGTGGGGACCTTGAAGGAACAGTAACAATGCAGAAACGTGGGCCCTCACGCCTCGGTGCATTTCACTGCTGAGTAAACACAGATTTTTTTTCAGGGTGAGCATAGTTATTCTGGGCATGATTTTATATCAGGGGTATTAAGGCTCTGGTTCTCAGTTTGATGCATTGATTGAGAATGTCTCATCGATGAGGGGGCTTAGAAAGGGGTGCTGTGGGAGGGGGGGGGGGTAAAGATAGCTGATTACCAGGCTCACCGAGCGAGCTGGGTAGGCAATTTGTGGAATTGGAAGGTAAAGCCCTGCTGGCAGAGTTTTGATAAGCTTAGCCCAAAGCACTGTTATAGCAAAATTTTACCTGTGAACGAAATCTGTCTGATAATGGATGAGCTTGTTCGCCAGCATTTGAAACAATGATGAGATCATAATGCTGTCTAAATGTGAGCTTATGCCTTTTATTCAGCACTTTGAAGGTTACCGTCCTAATCCACCTATCATCTTTCTCAGGAGCTTTAAAAGCTCACAAAGTGCAAATAGTGTGTATGTACATGTATTACATAGTTTTTATTTACTGTACAGGTATTACAGATGCACTGTGTAGGATTTGGGGCCGTCCTCTTCTACCATTCTCAGTAAAGCTGAATGACTCATGTTACTCCTGACATTTAAGTCACATTAAGTGAAGACTGTGGTTGCTTCCCTGCTCAGACATGACCCGCATATATTTTTTCCTCTGCCTCTTAACACTTGCCTACTAAAAGCAAATTTCATTCAAAGACACTTGCACCAATATTTGAGGACAGTCTGGTAGAGCAGTCCTTCAAACTCGGCCTTTATTGACCTACTCACAACATGCCCCTGCCACAACATGTTTTGTGCACCAAAGTACTAATCGCTTCATTCTAACATTGATGTGCGACAGCTCACCATACAGCGCTGCTGCCTGGGACGGGTGGGTGCAATATTCAGGTGACTAGTGTTTCAAAAACCACCTCAGAGGTACATTTGGCTTTTCATAACCGAACACACAAGAGTATTTATGGTTATATAGGTTGCAAAAAGTCAGATTCTCTGGTAAAAACAAATGTCAGTTGTCTTTTCATTTATCTCCCCAGGCATATAAGCACAGTGCATATGAGCATAGCTGTGGAATGTACGGGAGCTGAGACAACTACATGGTATGGGTGCTGATGAGGTGGTGCTGAACTTTGTGAACTTTGTGAACTTTGTGACTTGGTGCGTTATCATGCTGGAAGTAGCCATTAGAAGATGGCAGTAGCGAACCGTGTGGTCTGGCACTGGGCCTTAAATATAAAGTCATATTGATTGGGAATATTTTTTAAAGATGTGAACAGCTTTAACACATTGCACAACAAGCTCCAACACACAGCTCCAATGCGCGCACACACACTTTAATTGTCAGCACCACAAAAGGTGTAAAGCTCTGACCTACAGCTCCAATAATAAACACTTTTATCATCACCACTACAAGGTAAAAACCTCAGTGAACAACAGAAGCGACACATCAGATTAACAATAAACAGACATACAAAACTTTAAGCACACGTAAATATACAATTATATATAAGGATAAGATGTACAGTACGTAATGTAATAGAACTACAACTAAACAAACAAGTGTGATTGGCTGTCACACACACACACACACACATTCACCTTGTATGCAGACAAAAGATCCAGCATCTCCAAGTTGTTCCCTTTATTCACATAATCGTTGCCCTCATCTTGTCCTCTGAATGAAAGTTCTTGCTTCCCAAGAAACCCAACAATGTCGATTAGACGCTTCAATATTTCTTTATTCTGTTTGACCTTGTTGTTTTAAGACAGAATTTGGTAGTGATGCTGCTCGTTCAGCTAAAGGTCTACTCTGACATCCCCAAAAGTTTTTAAACTCACCGCAGCTTGCTGTGTTGCAGAATCCTGGTGCCGATGGGCTGATTTTATTCAGTTGGTCAGGCTGGTTAATCCCTTTTTAGCTCAGGCTGACAATGTTTCTGACGAAAAAAGCAGGCAACTCCAACAATACAACCAGTAGCTTTGGAAATTTTTGGTCTTCAAATGCCTTTCCACACTTTCCCCTTTTCAGTTAAATCCAATGCTGGTATTGGTCTTTAATTTCCGATTATAGATAATTTATCTTCGAAAGCACGCCTTGAAAAAAAGCCATGCTATTAAACTGACCACTCCGTTGTCCTCTGTTGAAGTCATACTTTGTTTTTCCCAGGTCGCGCTCAATGACACTGACTGACACATCTGACTTTTTAGCTTAACGTCAGTGTGCCTACTCCAATTGGTAGCAAAAAGTTTAACGTTTACGTTGCGTTCATCCCAGTATATACACAAACAATACATGCTAGATCATGCTAACCGGCTCCTTACCTCTGCTAGTGTGGTATTTTGTCCTCTGGGCCCAGCTGTTTTTTTTTCATTCGTTTTCGGGATACTGAAGAACGTTTCCATACACGTCGGTCCATGTGAGCGTCAGAATTCAGATGATCTAACATATGTAATCATCTTCTTGGCTAAGGATGTTTGAAAGTAAAAATTGAGCCCACAACAAACACTGTCTCTGCCATTAATGGGCAGTTTTCACAAACACCACCAGTGCGAGTTCACCCTGGGCTAAATCGCTTCACTGGTGACCCCTTCCAAAGCAGCGGCTGTAGCAGTACCTATATACACCCCATATAGGTACTGCTATTGCTGTATTTCTTCATCTGTGATTTCTGGTTCAAAAATGTTTGTTTGTACATTACCATTCAATACCAAATGTTCAAAGTTTAAAATCATCCAGCTCTTCTGGTATTTTGTCACATGCACTAGCTGCTGTAATAACCACAAAATCCCTTTCTAACTCTTATTATTTACGTATTTAATGGAAGAATATATATATATATCGGAAGGCCAGCCTTGTCGAATTAACTCCCTTCATGGACAAATTAAGATCAGGAAGTGAACCAAACGTCTCCCCTAAATCTAGACGTAGTTTTCAAAAGTCACACCATTGACATAAAACCTTGTCAATGGTGTGAAAGGTTAATAATTGTGGTGGCCGTGTTTGGAATTACACAACGCATTGAGAAGTTGTTCTCAGAATCTTTCATGTGGGAAAAATGACCAGCACAACGATTTGGGGGTGTTTAGAGGGCTGGAATTATCCAGTTTTCTATGTGTTTTCTTCTTTAACCATTCTAGAACTAAGAAGGGAACTATTTAAATCCAATTAATTATTGTAGAACACATGTAAACCATGAAGAATAGCCCTGTAATATCCATATTGGCATGGTCCCAGCTCTTGGGAACCAGTGTGGCAATGTTAGGGAGACATATAGGTCAATAAACACTAGTATGTTTCTCACTATTTCCATATACATTTTTAAAGACACAGCCTTCGGGAAAATGAAACAACTCAGAGAAACATCACTATTTGTATATACGTTCACAAACTTTGGCCCTGCTTTGGACACTGCCTAAATTCACTTGTTACCATAGCCTCATCCGCCCACAGCCTGTGCTCAAGCAGGTACATCTTCCTGTTCACCCCACAAAAGCCCACAACTCCTTTGGCAACCAGCTGCAAACAACTCGAACGAACTACTAAAGTCTCCCTCAATGCTTTTAATCATGCTTAATGCATGTTCTACCCGTGTCTGCGTGGATTTCCTCCAGGTGCCCCGGTTTCCCCCACCATCAAAAAAACATGCAGGTTAGGTTCTCGAGTAAGTGCCCCTGATGAAAGCACTGGCTTAGATCTGGAGTTGGTCCCCGGGCGCTCTTAATGGCTGCCCACTGCTCTCTTGAGGAATTAGTTAAATGCAGATAATGAATGTTGCTACATGTATGTGTATGTGACCTTCACCTTATCTTTAAAAGAACGACTGTCAGATCTACTGTCCGATCACTGTAAATGATGACTCTCCTCCCTCATTCGCACACTGTCATGCCCCGGTATCTTAGTCATGAACCACTGGCGGGTTTTGCACATATTCAGCTGCACAATCAGTTAACAGGCAACCATTGTTTAGTTACCATGCAGATGTGTGTTATCTAACTGTTTAATTGAGTGGTTAATCAAAGTGTGCACTATCTCGGTGAGTTGACCCAACTGTATGCTATGGTATATAACAGAAGGTATGCACCAGAAGTGCAATGTTAGACTTTGCTGAATTGCAGAGTTTGACATTTCTTTATGGAGTGTAATCTGAGAGGAGTCTTAGCCTCATCCAGTTATGTGTTCCTGCTTGAAGCACATCTAGTCCACAGGGTCTGCATATAGTGTACTGGTGGTAACAGTTAGCTGAACACTCAAAGGTTTCAATGTAATTAAGTTTAGAGCCTGGAGGCATAGTATTATGTTAGTAGTTCTCTCACAGGACCAAGCTGAAACCTAAAACCATCGGATGCTTCCACTAAAATCTCTCAAGAGTAATATCGACTCTAAGATAATACATCAGTGTTTTCCTCTAGAGCTTTTGTAGCTTAATGAGAAAAAGCCATCTCGCTGGAATAACTGGCCTTTACTTTTACAGTTTGTGATTTTCATTATAACTTCCTCTGAACAATAAAAACTGTGATTAGTTTTTAATTAGCAAAAAACATTGTGTGTTCTTTTACCAGCTCTCATGAGAAGGGTATTCCTGCACAACTGGAGGCTGCAGTTTTAGGACCCCAGTTCTAGGACCGCAGTTTCAGGACCCTAGTTTTTTGTGTCTAGATTGCACCGTGATACAGACAGGTGATTTTTACTTTATATTATTACATCCATAAACCTTACCCTAACCTTAACCACTCTGAAACCTTGCTGTTAAGCCCATCGAAAATACATCTATTGAGTGAAGAGTGAAGCCCAACTGAATGTCTGGATATTTTAATCCGTAGTGGACATAATTTCAAAGTCTAATGTTCTACTAAACATTTATTTAAATTAACAAAAACCTCTGAATTAGTAAAAGTCTATAGACGGGACGGTTATTAATGTGTACGTTTCAAGCGTCAACACAAAAAAGTAGGGTCCTGAAACTGCGGTCCTAGAACTGGGGTCCTAAATCTGCAGCCTCCGGTTGTGCAGGAACATACTACTGGCTCTCATAGCATGCGTATGGCGATACCATCATGGGATAACCTTATTGGAATGTGTAATATTAGTAAAACGCGTTTGTGATTTTTTGCTGCCATCTCGTGGACATTTTAAAGCAAATTTAAAAGAATAACATAATTTTTTTTGTATATGTCTGCATCAGTTGTCAATCTTAATACTTTTTATGTATGCAAATGTGCGTTTTCATATTTAAATATTTTCAAGTGCACTGTTGAATTTAAATTTATTAAAACAAAACACTATTCAGACTTGGCTTATTGGGCATTTGTGACATACTACAGTCACTCTGATTTCACAAATAGGAAAGTAAAAATTGTAAGAAAATATGTATTTTATATATTTAAAATTAGGGTTACTAATACGGTGTAAAATGTGTTTTTAGAAAATAGGAAGGCTTTAGTGACTACCCGACTACGTCAGTGGTTCATAGGTCAATGTATTTTCTTCCGGACCTGTGACACAAGCTACAAAGAGGATTGGGCACAATATAATGGTTTCGGCTTACAACCTCCACAATAAAGGTTATTAATATTGCTACAAATAATACAGTTATGTATGTCCTAGAAAAGACTAAGATAGCGCTATACCAATCTATCTGTAGACAATGCACAGTTAACTTGACTCAAAATAGAATATTTGCAAATCCTAATGCGCTTCAGAAATGCATCAGTTATTTCCTGTGAATGTCACCATATGGAAGATACCCCATATATCCACAATGTATAGGTAAGTCCCCTATAGCGCAATGTGCCCCCAATTCTATACAGCAACAGTGCTAGTGAAACATATATATTGTAAAATGTTGTTCTTATTTATTATTTTTTTTTTAAACGGCTGACTAATGAATTCATACAGTATGTATACCAACATTCTGACCTTGTTTTTAACTGTTTCGCATGTGCAAATACGGCGCGATTACACAATGATCTTTATTTTGAAGGCAAAAAGCAAATTCCCTTAACTGCTCATTCTCATTGTGTCTATGTTCTTATACTGTGTCTAGTTGGGTTTACTCGCTGTGATCCCAAAAGCGTTGATAATTTCAGTAAAAATCACAATAACAAAAGGCTCGTATACCGACAGTTTCGGTCATGTTTCAGAATGTTTTAAGAAGATTAGTAAACGAAACCCGGAGTATTCAAAGTTCTACGAAATCTGTATCTCTTTTACGTTGCGCAGGGCCGTTGCCTGTATATGGAAGGGATTTGACAGGTGGGAAGGACATATCATCTTTTGACACGTCCTTACTCCAATTTCTCGTTTGTCCACTATCCAAAAAGCAGCTAAGGTGAGACATAATTTAAAACCAACTCAATACTATATATACTTTTGCTGTTGTTGTTTAGACAAAATGAACAACTGTAGTCATAGCGTTTTACGCCCCGGGCTAACAAACCTCGCTGATGGTACATGTACTGTACACGTTAGTTATGATCATTATAATTCAGTGGTTCTCAAACCTCTCCTGGGGGACCCCCAGCCATGCCATATATTACATGTATTCCAGAGATAGCACACCTGAATCAATTGTCAACTAATCATTAAGCCCTTACCTGCTTCAGTCAGATGAGCTACTTCAGGGCTACAACAAAACTGTGAGATGGCTGGGGGTCCCCGATGAGAGGTTTGAGAACCACTGCATTATATGATCTATAATCCATAGAGCCAGGTTGTTGTCGACATGTAGTTATGGGGAAACGGGGGAAGTTTGATCCGAATTGATTAAATTCAACTTGATGCCAATCGCTCCCAAATCTCCAACAAATATCTGTCCATGTTTTTTTTGTACACCAGAATGTTGATCTAATAGCTGTCTGGCTGCCTTAGAAAGGAAGTAGGACTGATATGAGCTTATACATGCAAATCAACATCCGTATTTGGTTTTGTTGTGATTGCAATACAAAATATGTTTTGGGCATATTCGTTAATTTACAAGGTTAGAGATCATACACTCCGGGCAGTTCAAGCAGCCGTAATAGCATTGCTCGGAATTCTTTTCGAGTTAACGCCATTTAGACCCTAGCAGCCTCTGGATAGCTTATTGCTGTTTTGTCCTTCTCTCATCCAGGTACGAGGAAAAGACTAATGAACTCATTAACGAGGAGCTTGGAATCGCGTACCCAATCATTAATGGGATTCCTAACATGATCCCTACAGATGCGAGACTGATTCAGAAGAATACCGAGTCCCCAGCAGATGGGCCAGCCAAACAGGTGTGAAGTCTGTTGACACAAAGAACGTGTCCGTGATCGGTGTGCAAGTCCTATTTAGCGTGGACTGTAGTAAAGATGTTTTCCCTATCGACTCTGACTGTACTGATTCCAATAGTTTCTCTATTTGGACTTTTCTATTCTGCGACTGTGGATGAGAACTTCCCCCAGGGATGCACCAACACCAGCAGTGTGTGTTTCTACAGTCTTTTGTTACCGATCACCATTCCCGTCTATGTGTTTTTCCATCTCTGGAAATGGATAGGAATCAAGCTGTTCAGACACAATTAGTGTACCATTTACATGAATACAATTAAAGCTGAATTATTTGACGAATGTTTTGGAAGTTATTGATAATGTGAACTGCAGTAATGACAATATTGTTACCAACTGCCATAGGATTCTGTTAGATATACCATGCATAAAAACTTTATTTGGTAAAAATACAAATGCAATTTCTTCCTATGGAATGTACATTCATAAATGTATAAATGTTTTATGAAATTAACCAGAATATTGACCAACTTATAAAGCTTTAAGATAAACCTTTTTTTTCAAATGCATGACAAATGCTACACACCATGCTAGCTGTGAATAAGAAACGGAATATAATTGTACATAATCATGTGCCACATTCAAATAATTAGTCAGAAAAGTTCCCACAACAACATCTTATCAACAAGCACATGAATCCTTGTGAATGCCTATCTTTTACGAAACTGGATAATTTTCCAAAGGTTTGTTCCGCCTAGTTTTTCTGGGAAAGTTTGGGACATTTTTTAAAACATTTTTTTTTCAACGTATTCTCATTATGGGACTGTGTAAACTTCATTAATGGAGATTGAGGTCTCGGGGACTGTCCCTCACCTTTCATCTTGAAGAAGAAAGATTCATTCAGTCTCATCTGAATAGCCTTAACCTGACTTTTACCATCAAGGACTGGGTCATTTTCCTCATTGGATGTGTCGGTTGACGTCTGGCCAAATGTTGGGTCAGTTTCCTCTTCTTTAACCTGTAAAGGAGAGAATGGGGACAGGGTGCCGAGCTTTGCTCTCGCTCTGTTAGGGAGGCTCAGATCTGTGGGTTGCTCTGCAGACTCGGCTGCTTCACACAATTGGTTAAAATTAAGGAATGTGGAGAACTCTGAGGTAAAGAAGTTCTCTGTTTGAGTGGCTGCCTCAGATCTCGTCGAGGAAAGTGGCTCCTCTTTTGGCTGTAGAGGTGAACTGAATATTCTGGGGGCTGTTGTTACGATGGCTTCTCCAGTGCCTTCACTGCTGAACTGATCTGAGGGTGGTGATATTCTGAATTTTTTCTGAGTTATGAACAGGTCCTCACTGTTGTCTTCTTCAGCACTACTTTGAGAGTTGCCTGGTCCTTCTCTGTGTTCTCTACTTTCTTCTCTCTCTACCCACTGATTAGTCACTGAAGTGATTATATCATTGTCACTATCTGGACATTCCCAGGATAATGTGTCTTTTGCCATGTCTTTGGTTGTTGAGATGAAATACTTTGGCTGTTGTTCTGAAATATAATCAGGAAATGAATCAAATGTAACTTTTTTTTTCTTCTTGGCTTTCGTCTTTGGTACTTTCACTGAGTCACTAACCAGAGGCACATGCTCCTGATTCTGAAGGCAATATTCACGTTTTGGCTTCGAGCAGTTTGATGCACTGCTGATAGCTGAACTAAACGAGTAATCCTGTAATTCCAGTGCTAATGTCCCCTTGTTCTTTCTTTTCTTCCGTTTGGATTTTTTGGTTTTATCTTTCTCTTCAATCCCAGGCATTTTCACCTTTGTCCTTTTATCTTTTCTTTTATGTTTATCTTTCTTTGATTTCTTTTTTATTTTGCCACTCCGGGGTGTTTCCCAAAATTTGTCAGATCCAGTGTGCTTTGCTGTTTCGGCCATTTCCACCTGAAAAGAGAAAGTGTTGAAATAATAGTAGTACCTCTACACAAAACAGGAATCTACAATAGCTAGACAATTTTAAGCCTTATTGACACGTGGTCTGGGAGTAGTCCCTCACAATGTAGTTATTAACCAGGGAAAAAGTACATTTTTGTCCATAAGCCACTGCCTTGTAAATGCTAACCAATTTAGCAGCCACTTCAATTTTATACCCACCAAAAAACATACAGAATTTGTTCCTTAAATCAACCCCATTGACAAACTCTAGATTGTGATCAAAAGGAAGATGGTCACATAAAGTCACCCAAAGATGGGCATAAAGTCACCCAAAATCAATGTGAAAGACTGGTGGAAAGCATGCCAAGACACATGGAAGCCAATTATTATTATTATTATTATTATTATTATTATACAATTATTATTCTGCCAAATATTGATTTCTGAACACTTCCTAAGTTAAGACATTATTAGTCTTGTGTTGGTTAAAAATAGTGAGCTCCATAATTCATTAGACAGTGAATTAGTGTTATTTCTGTTCTGTAATCAAGCACATTGAGTTTGAAAGGATACAATGACAATGAGGTTGAAGTGCAAAGATAGCACTTACTATATTAGAAGCACAGAATTTGATCCTATCTCCTTCGTAGAGCCCCCAATGGTAGCTGTTGTGGCCACGGATCTTCATTGAATGGCACCCTGTTCTCCAGCGCAATATTGTGAAGAACCCCACATGCCATAATTATGTTGCAGGCCTGCTCTGGAGTGTATAGCAGAGTTCCCCTCTGCTGACCCAAGACCACCTGCCCTTGAGCAAACCTATACATCTCTCCACTGTGGTTCGTGTGCGTGTGTGGGCACTGTTGAACCTGCGCTTCTGCTCGTTTGGGGATTTGCAGGCAATGTTATAAGGTACTCAGCAGTGTTGGGCAAAGTTACTTTTAGGATTACTTTTTAGTTACTTGATGAGTTCACATGTTTTGGGAAGTGCCGAATTAAGACAAAATGATCAGGTAAATGGAGTGCATATCTTAACAGTGACCTATAAAACAAATAGAAAGAGTAAAGAAAATATCAATCATTGTCACCAGTAAGATATGAACTCCATTTACCTGATCATTTTTTCTTAATTAGGGACTTCCCAAAACTTGTGAACTCATCAAGTAACTAAAAAGTAATCCTAAAAGTAACTTTGCCCAACATTGGTACTCAGTCAGGGGATAACCTTTATCACCTAGAGGAATGACATCAAACTGTTTCACCAAAGAACTATGTAGAACTATCATAATAATTGTATGCGGGCATAACTCACAGAGGAGATGACTCCAGCCATGCAGTGCACCCTCCTGTAGCCTTGTTCCAACGCTGCATTTTTGAAAAAAAGAGTTGCGCATCCCCCCCAGGCCACCGGGCTACCATATTCAGAACAAACATCCTGGCATCACATATGATCTGAACGTTGATTGAATGAAAGTTTTTGCGATTGATAAATGCGTAATCATTCATCGATGGTGGCTACAGACGAACATGAGTACAAATCAATTACCCACTCACATTTGATAACCCAGCAATCTCTTAAAATTTTCAATCACAGTTTGCTGAGCATCATCATATGGAAATTGAATATATGTAACTGCTCATCTGTGAAGAGGCACCAATGGCGGACCTGCCAATTCTGGTGTTCTCTGGCAAATGCAAATCAAGCTACACAGTGCTGGAGGACTAGAGGATGTCAGGCCCTCGTACCAGCGCTATGCCAATTTTGCGCTGACTTATGCAGGAGCCTCGGGGAAAGTCAGAGAAACTATGGTCAGTCTTGAATCCGTGACCATCGTGACATAGACTGTCCTGCAATGCAGCGAATTAGCCCACTACGCCACGCGCATCCCTGTTTTTTTCTTGTTAATGATGAACTATACTGTTGATTTGCGCATGCCCAGGTTTTTTGAACATACATTTTACATGCTGAAGAGGACACTGAAATGCAATAAATCCCAGGAACAAGTAGGAACTGAAGATGGCTGCAATTGAGGCCTGGCAGAGCCTCTCCAGCGTCTGGAGATGTTGATGCATCGCAGGCTTCAAGCAATCATTGCATGGAAATGATATGCGACCAAATAATAAAAATGAATAAAAATGCTTTTTGGTGCCCGAAAAATGGAGGGACCATGTACAAAAGGTTCTGTGATTTCTAATGTTATGAATGAATATACACTAAAATTACAGATGACAGTCTCCATTTCAACCTCATTGTCATTGCATCCATTCAAACTCAAAGTGCTAGAGTACAAAACCAAAATAACAAATAATTTGTCACTGTCCAATAAATTATGGTCATCATGTAAATCTTTCTTTGCATTATTCTAGATCTGACAACACTGAATCTTTTTTGTTATTTTGACCAGTTGTCATTTTCTGAAAATAAATGCTCTGAATGTCAATATTTTTATTTTTAATTTGGGAGAAATGTTGTCTGTTGTTTATGGAATAAAACAAAAACATTAATTTACCCAAACACATACCTATCAAAGTCAAACCAGAGACACTAATGATTATTAGTCAAACCAGAGACACTAATGATTATTAGTCAAACCAGAGACACTAATGATTATTAGTCAAACCAGAGACACTAATGATTATTAGTCAAACCAGAGACACTAATGATTATTAGTCAAACCAGAGACACTAATGATTTTGCAGTGGTCTCTTAATTCTTTCCAGAGCTGTATATACATAAAACTATCTCAGCGTAGGCTAACAGTAGGTTGATTAGTAAACTTATCTCAGTCTAGGCTAACAGTAGGTTGATTAGTAAACTTATCTCAGCCTAGGCTAACAGTAGGTTGATTAGTAAACTTATCTCAGCCTAG
>JACXGM010012311.1:9378-24218 GCA_016801145.1 Umbra pygmaea | reverse complement strand
TTAAGCCTTTTCCTCGCCATAGGAGCCAATGAAGAAGAAAACTTTAAGGTGAAATTATATAATCGTCTTCTAATTATATGATTGTTGGATTTCGGTTAGTTATTTTGACAGGCTTAAGTGTTCATAACAAGAAATGGCCATGAGAAATTTGGTGATGATTGACCATTGTTTAGGTACATTAAAACCACGTTAAGTTTTTTCACATTAAGCCTTTTAGTAGGCTATGTCCCATATGCGATGGGATGTCGTAACGTTGCTCAAAAACTTTCAGCATGTTTAAAGTCCTCATTTTGCACAACCGAATATGGCCTCATGTCTGCACCTATAAACACACCGATAGTGATGGCTTTAGCCCGGTCTGATTAATTGCTTAAATGCCACGGTGATAAGAGGTGGTTTGCAGCTTTCGTTTTCACTCCTGTCAGTGAAACACCGGGGTGATGTCGCTTCAAATGCGTGGCCATGCTTGATGTGTCCACTGTCATATCGCTTTCTTGTGCCACAGTGTCTACACACTGTCACGGTTTTATCCACTAACCTCTTTCCTTCATTATATTTAACAAGGAAGCCAAAATTCTCCCATACAGGGGATTTAAATGACGCGGGACGTCCAAGCTCCTCCGTTTCTCCGCTCGCCATGACCATGCTGTGAGCGGACTGAACATGCGCAAAACTTTTTTATTTCAGTAATCAATCCTCGGATCACGTGTGTCCCGAACCGAAGATATTGATCCGAACGGATCACGGATCAATGACGATCCGTTGCACCACTAAAAAAGAGGTAACAATTTGCAAGAGCACAGCAAAATTGGACAGTTGGAGGACTGGAAAAACGTTGCCTGGTCTGATGAGTCTCGATTTCTGTTGAGACATTCAGATGGTAGAGTTAGAATTTGGCGTAAACAGAATGAGGACATGGATCCATCATGCCTTGTTACCACTGTGCAGGCTGGTGGTGGTGGTCCAATGGTTTGGGGGATGTTTTCTTGGCACACTTTAGGCCCCTTAGTGCCAATTGGGCATTGTTTGAATGCCACGACCTACCTGAGCATAGTTTCTGACCATGTTCATCCCTTTATGGCCACCATGTACCCGCCTCTGACGGCTTCTTCCAGCAGGATAATGCACCATGTCACAAAGCTCGAATCATTTCAAATTGGTTTCTTGTACATGACAATGAGTTCACTGTACTAAAATAGACCCCACAGTCACCAGATCTCAACCCAGTAGAACATCTTTGGGATGTGGTGGAACGGGAGCTTCGTGCCCTGGATGTGCATTCCACAAATCTCCATCAACTGCAAGATGCTATCCTATCAATATGGGCCCACATTTCTAAAGAATGCTTTCAGCACCTTGTTGAATCAATGTCATGTAGAATTAAGGCAGTTCTGAAGGCAAAAGGGGGTCAAACACACTATTTGTATGGTGTTCCTAATAATCCTTTAGGTGAGTATATATAAAATGGTTTGTATGTAAAACCGGTCAAAATGAAGTCCATTGGAAATGCTTTTTAGAGAATTGCCTTCTGAGCAAGGAAATACATATTGTCCACTGCAGCTATTGCATCAACTTAGATTTGTTTCTGTTTTATTTGAATCTTCAAAGTCATTTACAAATCTTTCAGCCTGTGCAATACTGAAGTACTGCAATATTCCCACACTCTGTGAAGTCTACAGTTTGTGAAACCATACAATGTCTTGCAGGAAACTGTAAAATGCTATTTTAATATATTCAATACTCTACTCCCAGCTGCAAATTGGAAACACAACCTAATAACATAATTGTGTATGTGGCTTGTTACCACATTCAATCATTATGGCAAACATATTCAGTCTATAGAGGATCTTAGGAATGGTTTTGGAAGACATCGAAGCTAATGTGGAAGGACCGTCCTCCACTTCAGCAGGGGGAGCTGACAGCTGGGAAGCACCCTGTCTGCAACTACACAGCAAGTTGAGGGAGCAGGGCTTTAGGGATAACTGTTATTTATAAGGCTAAGGCTTCAACTTGGTGAATGTGTTCTTAAATGTCTGACCATGTGGCCTCACACAAACTCACCAGGAATAAAAAGGTGCATTAACAACTCCACATAGTTCCCTATTGGTCTGACAGCGAGAAAGCAGCAAACAGTACAGCAGGTAAGAGGCTGCCTTTTGCGACTAGCTGACATTTTTCAGTTGTTATTTGCTTGCATGCATGACTAGTTAAATTGATACCATGGCAAATTACAGAATAGAACACAGGCAGTATTAAGTCATTTATGGTGCAATATGCTCTGTAAAAAAATCAGCTTCCTGCAATTGTCTGGGGCCTACCTGGAGATGATGGCTAACAGCTGATTGGGCTATCATAGCTAACCTGCATCTGATTCAGTTCTGTGTCATGGCAGTGTGTAAAGATTACCTGTTTGGCTTCCATCATTAATGTTTGTTTGATGCTAGCATTATAGCTGCTCTGGTTTTACAGTGTATCTGTAGAAGACACAGACATTACCCAATACACTTTAGTCCAAAAATGTAATAGGCCTAATATAATACAGCCTGAGACTTTTGAAGCAGTGCAGTAAATGAGGTGAAGACAAGCTCAACTGTTTTTCTGTTGCACTGACTTCCTTTGCTGGTCTAAAGCTGTGTCCTCCTCTCTGCAGAAAAAGATGTTTAACCTGAACATCACAGTAAAGGAGCTCTTCGTGTCACAGCTTTGGACCAGCAGTCTGCTGCAGAATCCACTGTGCTCACTGGGTCACATCACAAGCTGGACTTGAATAAACAGCTTATTCTGTGACCACTGGATCAATGGACACCACTAGACTCAGGACTCTCCCTCTCTCTGACACATTGCCACTTTATTAAAAGTCCTGCATTTCATATTGGCTTGTACATTTTTTATTCTATATGATCTAATTTATTTACCTTCTTTATTTTGCTTGTTATATTTATATTCCCTACTATTGAACATATCTGTAATTGCTGCTGTGACACCTGCATTTATCCTATAGGGCAGAGGTGGGCAAACTACGGCCTGCGGGCCAGATCAAAGGACCCGGCGGGCCTGCTATAGGGGAACAATACAGTCCAATATAATCTTGAAAGCATTCATTCAGTGAGAGGTGCTTAGCGCCTTGGTAGCTTAGCGTCTGAGTACCAGATAATTGGCTGGGTACCAACGTTAGGCGGCGTCGGATTTTGGCGGTTTTAGTAGTAATTAGGGGTAAAAAACATGGAAATCATTGATAAAAAGCTTTCTGTTTGAGATTTTTGAAATTGGACAACAGAATAATGTAAAATAAACATATTTAGGAAAAGTCAAGGAAGCAGGAGGGTGTAGCTTTCAAAACCACAGATATATTTTAAATACAAACTCAAACGCCGGATGGCGTCGGCCTTTGGCAGTTCTAGTGTTAACCAGCTCTGACTGGAGGATCCCGAGGCATTCCCAGGTCAGGTTGGAGATATAATCTTGCCACCCAGTCCTGGGTCTTTCCCAAGGCCTCCTTCCAGCTGGACGTGCCTGGAACACCTCCCTAGGGAGGCACCCAGGGGGCATCCTTACCAGATGCCCAAACCACCTCAACTGGCTCCTCCGAGCTCCTCACGGATGACTGAGCTACTCACCCTAAGGGAGACGCCGGCCACCCTGCTGAGGAAACCCATTTTGGCCGCTTGTACCCTGACCCTCATTTTTTTTTTTCGGTCAAGACCCAGCCTTCATGACCATAAGTGAGGGTAGGAATGAAAACTGACCGGTAGATCATGAGCTTTGCCTTCTGGCTCAGCTCTCTTTTCATCACAACGGTGTGATAATTTGAGTGCAATACCGCCCCCGCTGCGCCGATTCTCCGACCAATCTCCCGCTTCATTGTCCCCTCACTCGCGAACAAGACCCCAAGGAATTTGAACTCCTTCACTTGGGGTAAGGACTCTTTCCTTACCTGGAGCAGGCACATCGGTTTTCTGTTGAGAACCATGGCCTCAGATTTAGAGGCGTTGAACCTCATCCCAGCCACTTCACACTCTGCTGCGAAATGATCCAGTGAGATTCAAGATTCAATATTCAAAAAGATTTATTGTCTAATATGTTGCCATGTTAGAACATTTTCTATGGATTGAAGGCGGTGTGTGTGTGATGTGTCAGTAGCATGAGTTTTGTATATGTATTGCATTGGGAATGAAGGATTAGTTGTATAATGACTTAGCCAGAGGCACTCTGAACCTTCTTAGTTACTTTTTAAGTAATCAGCCATAACATTATGACTACTGACTGGTGAAGTGAATAACACTGATAATGTTGTTATCATAGTGCCTGTCAGTGGGTGGGATATATTAGGCAGCAAGTACATATTTTGTCATCAAAGTTGATGTGTTAGAAGCATGAAAAATGGGCAAGCTTAACCTCTTAAGGATCAGCCTCTAATTGTCAAATTCTACCTAAAAAACAAGATTCAAAATTCAAAAAGCTTTATTGTCTAATATGTTGCCATGTTAGAACATTTTCTTTTGATTGAAGGCAGAGTGTGTGTGATGTGTCAGTAGCATGAGTTTTGTATATGTATTGAATTGGGAATGAAGGATTTGTTGTATAATTACTTTTTAGCCAGAGGCAACTTCTTCCTGATGGTAATAGCTCAAAGCTTTGGTGGAGGGGGTGGGAGGCATCCTGGATGGTGAAGTTGGATTTTCTTTCCACTGCTTGTACATAAAGATCAGATGGCTGTTTTTGTGGAATGCCTATGATCTTAACGGCTTGCCTGGCTATCCTAGCCAGCTTTCTCTCGCATTTGTTCGGTAGGAAGCTGTACCAAGATGCGATGTTGAAAGCAATGATGGACTCTATCAGTGAATGGTATACTCTGAATAGAATGTCCTGTCTCACTTCAAATCCTTTAAGCTTTCTGAGAAGACACATGCACTGTAGGGCTTTTTTGTAAATTGTGTCAACAATCAGGGTGAAGGTGTGACGGTGGTCAATCACGGTACCAAGGTACTTGAAACTTTCAACCTGTTCCACTACTTGCCCTTCCAGTCTCATTGGTGTGGATAGTGGATGAGGAGTATCAAGCAGTTGGCCCCTATGGCAACACAGTTCTTTGGTCTTTGCTCCAATGAGCTTCCCTTGAACCAAAGTGCCATTGTGTTGACATACTGCTTGTAAGTGGACAGGGAGTCATCATCAGTGAGATTGACCATCAAGGCCATGTCATCTGCATACTTAAATAGCTTGAGCCTATTGCTGCTGCAGGTGATCTCATTTGTATAGATGGAGAATAAGAAAGGTGACAACACACAGCCCTGAGGCACTCCGGTGTTTAAAATAGTGTTGGTGGACTTAAAACCATTTATCCTCACATGCTGTGGTATGTCCTTTAAAAACTGCTTAATCCAGAGTGTCAGAATTGGGTTAACCTGCAGCTGTTAGAGGCGGTGCAGAAGACTGTTTATGTTTACTGTATTGAATGCAGATGAGAAATCCATAAATAAGATCCTGACAAAGGAGTTGGATGAGTCAAGGTGTCTTGTTAGTGTCCAAAAGAGTCAGGCTGGCATCCTTTACACCTCACTTTGATTTATAAGCAAACTGAAGTGTCTAAGCTCCCTCTGACCATGGTGATGAGTTCATCTGCAACAACTCTCTCCATGCATATGCAGAGGATGGAGGTAAGCGCCACAGTTCTGAAGTCATTCATCGCTTTGACATTGGGTCATTTTGGAACAGGTATGATGGTAGTTTCCTTCCATGCCTAGGGTACAAAGCTGGCATCAAGGAACAGCTGGAAAAGTTGAGTGATCACACGAGCTAGCTGAGGTGCACACTCCTTTAAGATGCATCCCTTCAATCAATCTGGGCCAGGAGCTTTGGTAGAATGGAGACAGGTAAAGATGGGGGCAACACTATTCTCCTCCACACAGATGGATTCAGAGCAATGGCTCATTTTGAGTGGGATCCAACCAGGGTGGGAAATTAACACCCGCCAAATGCGGGTAGATTTTCACATTGGCAGGTAACTTTTCCCTATCTACCAGCCACTCTGGCGGGTGAATTGTACAACATATAATACGTTTTTTGTTTTTTTATTCGGCCACTTTAAACATTACTTGTTTCGGATTTGGAGATAAATGTGTTTGACAAAAATGCAGAAGCTTACTCATTAACAAAGGAAGATGCACTTCTGTCGAGGTGCATATTTGATTGGTTTTCGCTGAGCTAGTCTGTGAGAACTACAGCCTTTAGCTGCGGTACCATAAACATAGTGCGGTATAGAAGAAAAACAAATCAATTTAGTTCCCAGTATTAAGCCCGAGTAGGCTAGATTAAGTCAATATAGAAAATGTCAAAGACAAAACGTGTATAATTACAGATATGGGGAGGTTGATGTGATTATGATACAATTTTATGTTATCGAAAAAAGAAAAATCAGACACATACAGCACGGAATTCTAAACGCTCATTGGATGATTCAGCTGTCACTCAAATCACTCGGTTAGTCTCGGTTAGTCTGCGATAATGATTGGATTCTGATTAACGCCGCTCTCGTTTTCCCAGAGACATTTACATGCGCAATGTCCAACTTCTCAACTGTAACTTAGTTTAATAACAGCGGATTCTAATTCAAGTATCCTACATCTCCATAATATGGTTTATTATTATATTTAATGTTGTAAGATGTTTTGTTTCATTATTGAAGAAGCACTTGCAACTTTGATGGGTGATTATTGGGGGTCAGATGGCTCAGTGGTTAGGGAGTCGGACTAGTAGTCAGAAGGTTGCTGGTTAGATTCCCTGCTGTGCCAAATATTGTTGTCTTTCGGCAAGGCACTTCACCCTAAATGGCTCCAGGAAGAATGCCCCTGTGCTTAATGTACTGTAAATCAGTCTGGATAAGACTGTCTGCTAAATGACTAAAATGTAAATCATTTAACCAATGCTTCAATATTTTTATTAGTAATCCCAGATGTTTGCCAAACAGATTATTAGAAAATGAATTTACAAATGTGTAAATATTGTGGCGTTCGTCAGGTGTTACAACAGCAAAGTTTTACACCTCTCAAAGTTGATACTGCCTACTGTTGCATGAGTGATTTAAAAGTTGCTGACTAAAATATGGTAGTAGGACATACAATTAGCAAACAGATTAGCACAATTTGTCAATCATCTGAAAATTATTAATCTCAAACTTGTCTTCACTAAATGTCCCTTTATTAATTGACCTATATTAACAACAAATGTATTCATAGTGAATTTAATGTATTGAATAGTGTGTTTTTTTTTATGTATTTGAATTTGGGAAAAAGTGTCTGGTAAAAAAATCTAAGTGGCTGGTAAAATTTTGCATCCAGCAGCCACAGTGGATCCAACCCTCAGTAGGATCTGCATTGTTGAACCTGACATAGAAAGTATTCAGTTCCTCTGCAAAGGATTGTTCCAGCCTTCTGAGTCCTGCCCATCATGGTGTTAACTTCCAGGCATCCCTCATCTCCCCTGGTGAACCTCTCCTCCTTTTTGTTCTTATAATTAACCTTGGCAATCTTGATCTTATACTTTAGCTCTTTTCTGAGATCTTGGACACGTTATTTGTCTCCTTGAATAAAAGCATTTTTTATTTATTTAGACAGTGTTTGAGCTATTTTGTAATCCAAGGCTTGTTATTACCAAAGAGTTTGACTTGTTTAGATGGAATGACACTGTCTGCACAGAATGATACATAAGAGCAGATGGACTCACTAAGTGTGTTCAAGTCACCATTGCAGGCCTCAAAGAAGATTTCCCTGTCTGTGAGTTCAAAGCATCCCTCAGCGTCCCTCAGCATTTCTACAGATTCAGAATTCCAAACTTGGATGGTTTTAGTCTGAATCTTCTGTTTTTCATTTCTGTCTACATTTAGGCAGCAGTAATATCACATTATGATTTAAGGGCAGGACGGGACTCGAATACATGGATCACAGTTATTTGTTGAAATTCACGGGGTACATAGTGGGGACAAAATGACACCACCATAATTTCATAGTGGCAAGAGCAATGTCTATTACGAACAGTGTAGTTCGTTGCCCATCTGTCATTAACAGACATGCAAAGACCGCCCCGACTGATTTCTCTGTTCTCTCTGTATCTCGATCATAGCGAATTAATGTGAACCCATTAAGGCTTAATGTAATGTCCACAGACAACCACGTTTCAGTGAAACAAAATAAACTTGTTTTCTGATAGTCTGAATCAAGCTTAAAAATTGCGGAATGTTCATCTTATTGGGCAGGGATCGCACATTTGACAGAGTGAAAGCAGGTAATGGTAGCTTACTTCCTCGTCCTCTTAATCTATTCCTAATTCCACCTCTTTACCCTCGTTTTCTCTGTATCCTTTTCCTTAACAGGATTTTCGGTATAAGATCCAGTTGGCCTGTTGTTATTGACTGGCGAGCTTGTAGCTTCAGAAGGTCCGTTCTGGTATAGATGCCTCTCTGTGATTTTTTTGATTGAGATGGTCCTGTCAAAACTCACATAACTTGATGCAGATTGCGTTTTAGAGTCTGCAAATGCGAATTTCCAATTGTCCATATCTCCTACATTCATTGTCACTGTTGGTAGTGTTGGTAAATAATGTATAATATGATTAAATATGTTATCTACAGCCTTCAATCATGAGTCGCTCAAACAGAGGAGCGCCTCGCATCTCGTTGCCATGGAGACTCTCATATGGAGAGCTGAAGGTCAGAGGCTGATGATGCCATCAGGACCACATCATCTGCAAAAAAACCCAGCCCACCGAACTGCAACCCATCCCAACCCAAACTACACCTCGATTTCCTGTCTATAAATACTACAAACAGGATTGGCGACAAAGCGCAGCACTGGCGGAGGCCAACCCTCACATGAAACGAGTCCAAGTTACTGCCAAGAACCCGGACGCAGCTCTCGCTTTGGTCATACAGAGATTGGATGGCCCTAAGAAGGGATCTTCTCACCCCATACTCCCGCAGCACCTCCAACAGTCTCCCCCGCCGACCCGGTCATACGCCTTCTTCAGATCCACAAAACACATGTAGACCAGATGGGCATACTCCCCGGCCGCCTCCATGATCCTTGTGAATCCCCAGTTTTAATGCAAACTGATATTTACATTATAATGCTAGTTGTGAGGGCATGGATGAAATAAAAAGATATTGCTATTTTATACCACTAACAAGGCTCAAAATAACACCACACTTCCACGGTAGCATAATGTGGGTCCCTACATGCAAACCGAAGCATTAAGAACTTTGTGTACAGTGTACAGACAGTTTATTACAAATATCGTTTAAAAGACAGTACCGTTCGCGTATACAGGCAAGCCGTCATCTTGGGAAAACAGACTCGACCAGTCAAACCATGAATGCCGTGCTGTCATCTTCTTTGCTGGGGTGTGCTGGGGGGGTGGCATCGGGAACTGTGGCACCAAGCTGGTGAGGAAGACCAGCTCAGTAGTGGGGATTGAACTGGACAGTTTGGAAGTAGTGACTAAGAGGAGGATGATAGGGAAGCTGAGAGCCATCATGGACAACACCTCTTATCCTCTCTATGCTGAGCTGAGGCAGCTTGGGAGCTCTTTCAGTCACAGACTCATCAAGCCCCGAGCCTCAAAGCACTTTGGAGGCTCTCAAAGCGCTTTAGAGGCTCACTCGTGCCGTCAGCGATTAGAATCCATAACACCACAGCACTAAACTGACGGATTTTACAGAACACATTTAGAAAAAAACTTGTTGCACACCTCTATTGGTTGGGCAGGTGCGTATGATAAGATCAATCATGACGGATTATATACTTAAGAAAAAAAATATTCCGCACACAGACCATTTTGCAAGCAATAATTTATTTGGAAAAACAACATTTCGGTCTTAGATTTACCTGATGAAGGTCTGAGACTGAAACATTGTTTTTTCTAATAAATTATTGCTTGCAAAATGGTCAGTGTGTGGGTCGTTTTTTCACCAAACACATTTAAACACTTATTAATCTGGACGTAAATGGTTGTAAATAATTATAATTGTTTGTAAAGTGTAAATATTGTGTAAATACGTCTACGCTGAATGTACATTGTATTTAAATTTATACATCTACGCTGAATACTCCATTCAACACTGCATCTGTTTATCTTTCTGTTCTTTTGTATTCCTTTGTGCTGCTATGTCAACCGAAATTTCCCCTACGGCAGATTAATAAAGTCATATCAAAATGTCTAATTGAAAGTTACACAGTGCAAAAGCTAAAATAAATGTATTTTTTTAATTCAATGATGTCATGATTTTTCCTAGTAACAGCAAAATAATAATATTTAATTGATCTCGCTTTATTTTCTCTTTGGACTTTCAATTTGAATTATGAATAAATATATCCTCCATACACCTGCGTAATGTTAGTAATCAGTGTGGCTATAAGTGCTTGAGTGCCCGAGAAGGTGGCGCGCATTACAGTGAGTTTACTTTCTGTCAGGGGAGAGTAGAGACATGTAGAGCACTTATAACATCTGTGTTTTTGGATGAGCTGACGGACATTTGTGAGTGTACATTGAGATGTATATTAGCATAGCATGAGCAAGCATACGCTCTTTCTACTTTGTTTCATATTCAATGCCGCGTAGAGCATCGTAGCTGAGTAGATCCAAAGTGCATCCGCTATACTTTTCACATTGTATGGCAGTATGTTCAATAAACATCAAGAATGCTCCTCCCTGCTCTGGTCTCCGTTATTTTCCTCTACACAACCAACATTTTTTGGGGGGACTTTTTGTACAGTATTGAAAACATTTTTGATCCCAGTATCAGAATCGGTGGATCCCTAATATATATACATATACATATACATTACACATACAGTTGTGTTCGAAATAATAGCAGTCCAACATCACTAACAAGATCATTACATTCAGAAACGGAGTGACTGAAAGGGTGTGTAGCACATCAAAACCATTGTGTGATACTACTCTGTTTCCCTCAGTTCAGACAGTAATGAGAGCCCGGCGTCCCCAATTAAGATCCACGACCGTGGCTGGGTTACATATCTGCCACATCAAAATGGCAGGGAACCACATTTAGCGAACACAGAATATTTCAGAAATAACAAACATTGTAGTTCATAACGCTAAATAAAAATTACAGATTTAGCGCCACAGGACAGCAATAAATATTGCATCTGGAGTGTTTCCTTTATGTTGATTAGGTAATGGCGGCCCACCACGGCAAAATGTATTCTCCCAGGGTATTAGAATATAGGGCTGAAAAAAAGCGGTTTATCAGCAGTGATAAAGTGCTTTCACAATCCAGAGCTTAAGGTGGTGGTAATGCACCAATAAGCTGGATGCCAACCGCAATAAAACCAGACACAAGAAGATAGGGTGCAAGTCGGAGAACCGCGGACACTCTTCACACAAAGACCGCTTCACACCGTGAGCGTCGGTGGAAAATTGAGAGGAAGAGAAAAAACTGAATGCAGCTTTCTGGAGAATAACTTGAGATCGGTGTGTGCATCCCTGATAACTATTAGTTATAGAACTTATGTTGTCAGTTCATTTAAGCCTGTTATTGTATTAGTCTTTAGCAGTGGTTCTCAACTCCGGTCCTGGGGCCCCACTGCCCTGCATGTTTTAGATGTCTCCCTGCTCCAACATCTACTTTAAATGAAACAGAGCTCATAAATAGCTGGTAGCCTCAATGGTGAAGCTATGCTTTCAAAGCGCTAGTGGGAAAAGTGAAAAGAAAAAAACCTCTGTGCAGGGACGTAACAGTCAACAGCAGATAGGTCTAAATCGAGAGTTTCTATTTGCTTGAATGCCAACAATGCTTTAAACAGGATTCTGGAGGAAACACTAGTGGTGGCTTCTACATCATTTTACAATGTTATTACTGGTTGCCTGATGAGATATTAGACAGGTGATAGAAGCAGACAGCCAGGGGTAGTCCAGGTGGTGAATAGAGGAGACCAGAGTAAAGCACAAGTGCAGAGTGAAGCACAAGTGCACAATGTAACAGGAGGGCAGAAAGAGAGGAGAGTGGAGGAAAATGAGATGGCAGCTGGTTTCTCTATGAATAATTTCTTGTAAAATTAATTTTGTAGACCTGTCGTAGATGTGAAGTGGCCTATAGTTCATGTAAAAGACAGTACAATCACAACTGATAATGTGTGTCATTGTTTGTGATTAGAGGTGAATAAAAAAATATATATTTGCTTGTGTTGCAGCAAAGTGTCAGTTCCATTTCGTACGTACAACATTTGGTGGACAGACATGACATGCCCCCGCTGCTAAAAAAATCCTAAAGGAAACACTGATGTGCATGGCTTTTTGAAATGAAAAGGCAGAGTGAAGAGTTTGTTTTGAATCGGGTCTCAAATACTTATTTAAAACCACCTGTCAGTCTGGTCCCATTGGGTGCCGTTGTGTACATCAAATAATCTTTACTTGAAAATGTGCATTATACAGCAAATGCTGAATGGCCTTTCCCTTAAAATGACAAAAATCCAAGCCTGGTTACTGCAGCAGTTCTCTATATTGTTCAGCTTTGGTTTGCTGATCGTGTCTGCTGGAAGCAACAGCTTTTCAAATCCACTTTCAAACACTTCTCCTGTTCTACTGCGCTCAGTATAAAGTTTTATAGTGCAAGTCCCACTCACAGCAACTGTATGACTGTATGATTTTATCTGGATTTCTATATCGAGTTTGACTGCCGCTTTATCTTACTTTACAGTTAACGCTAAATGGGAAAGGCTGTTGAGGACCGGGATTAGTGGATATATTACATGCTTTTATATCTAACGCTGAAACATGATCGAGGACTTCTGTGCGTGGAGATGAGCACTACAAACAACCTGATGCAGCATTGCTATTTTGTTTATGAAAACCCATGCAGGAATATTCTGGCAGCCCTTTGGCATATCATGTGCAAAAACAAACTTGAATATACTGACAAATCTCAATATATTATTACTAATATTGCATAATTTTCTTTTCACTGTCCAGCAACCTACAGTATACCATGGTGCTCAAACTGAAAACTAGACCTTTATAAAAAATAATGCCAGAAAATTTCTCTCCATCACCATTCCTGTGCATCTATGACCTGAGGGCTGGAGGCAAGAGCCGGGCTACTGAGATCCATCGACTGTGTACTTCGTGTCCTCCACTCCTCCCATCAGAAAACAATCACAGAGGCCCATCCAACTTCATTGATCTTTAGGTGACAAACTTTATCTAGCCCCTCAATAACACAGTCCTTCATACCCCAGTAAGAAGTCTCTTTGCTGTGGTTTATCCCAACGGCACCCTATCCGCTCAGAGTCTCAGTCAAAAGGTAGTGTAGTAGGTATGAAATAGCAGACTATTTTGAACACAGTTTTAGAAAGAAAAGAGGAACAGATCAATAATTTGAGTTATGAAACAAGAGCAGCACAGGTAGCAGCCATCTCTCAAACAAAACTGTAAACACTGGACAGACATCTTGCCTCACAACCCCCCCCCCCCCATGACCCCTAACCGATTATTCACCAGCCGCAAAGTGCCTAGGCTACTAAAAAGGTAGAACACCACAAAGGTTCTCTGATAAGTTCTCACTTCAGGGGGTAGTGGGATTGAACTGGATAGAACACTTTAAATTACCTAGTGACCTGGTAGCGAGTGTATCATGGAACAGGCTTCACCCGCAGACAACAATCCCACACTACATAGATTTTGACGGCTGTTATGACATAAAGGAGTCCTTATTTGCCACTGATGGCTGAATGTCTATGTGAAACATAAAAGTAATTAAAAAGGAGCACTTCACACTAGAGAGACCCTTGGATGGTTTGAATCATTGTACAAACATTTCTAGGATAGATTTATTTTATACAGCTCCGGAAGAAATGTCAGAGACCAATGCCATTCCATTTCAGTGTCTACTGGATTCCCACACAGGTGCACCTCATTTGACTGAATGTGGGCATATTTTCGAAATGTTTAATGTTTCCATATTTGTTAAGCGATGTTAATCGCGTTGAATAAAGCGCTATTACTTTGAAGGTGAAACTACGAAAGGCGGGAATCCACTAAAGAAGCTGGCTCTCTAAAGAAGCTAGCTTCACATCGGAGCGAATTATTGTGTGTAATGTATTGGGCATTAGTCCCATACGGCTGTATTGTATTGGATAATGAAAGCTTTGAATCCTATGTTCTTATCAGTTTACTATCTAATACGTTCCCCACCGGGGAACTATATATATTAAGTTGATTTTTCGAACAGGGACTCGGAAACGGGGCTTGCTCTGTCTGCTCCACGCATCAACTCGGTATTGCAGTACATCCGGGAACGGTGCACCTACAAGTGTAAAAATGAGAAAAGTATATTATCCTCCGCCGAACAAAGCAGACTACCTAGCTAGCAACTGGAGGCGAAGCCCTTTTCATTAGCTTTTGATTTTTCCTGCTATTTTCAGTTATCCTCCCCTGACAAAGCTAGCTAGCTACAGTATTGCCAACACTGGCATCGTTGCTATCGGAGTATCGGTGCCAACGCTACTTCAAAAAAATGGGCATCGTCGGTGTTTTGTCATTTCAGAACCGGAAGGTTTCGGTAGTATCGGTTCTCGTGACATCCCTAATTGTGTCCCACTTGTTGTTGCTTCTTCACAAAAAATTACAGTTTTATATATTTATGTTTGAAGCCTGAAATGTGGCAAAAGGTTGAAATGTTCAAGGGGGCCGAATACTTTCGCAAGGCACAGTATGTATGTATGTATGTATGTGTGTGTGTATGTATGTGTGTGTGTGTGTGTGTATATGTGTGTGTTTTATGTGTGTGTATATGTGTGTGTTTTATGTGTGTGTGTGTGTGTGTGTGT
>JACXGM010012310.1:0-24123 GCA_016801145.1 Umbra pygmaea | reverse complement strand
TGCATCATCCCTGTAGTGTAATCTACTCTGCATCATCCCTGTAGTGTAGTCTACTGTGCATCATCCCTGTAGTGTAATCTACTCTGCATCATCCCTGTAGTGTATTCTACTCTGCATCATTCCAATAGTGTAGTCTGCTCTGCATAATTTTTCTAGTGTAGTCTACTCTGCATCATCCCTGTAGTGTAGTCTATTCTGCATCATCCATCTAGTGTAGTCTACTCTGCATCATCCCTGTAGTGTAGTCTACTCTACATCATCCCTGTACTCTACTCTGCATCACCCCTGTAATGTAGTCTACATCATCCCAGTACTCAACATCATCCCTGTAGTGTAGTCTACTCTGCATCCTCTCTGTAATGTAGTCTACTCTGCATCCTCCCTGTAGTGTAGTCTACTCTTATAGTAGTCTACTCTGTAGTGTGGTTTTATGGTGGATTTACAATCTGTCTTTCTCTCACCAGAGACAATTTGTTTTGCCAACAGGAACGTGAAACAGTTTTGTTGCTTTGCTGGTAAAGCAATGGCCTGCAACTTGATCCCAGATATTTCAAAGTTTCCATGAGGCCCTAACACAACCCTCTATGTAAACAGCTTACAAAACATGCACACAAGGTGACAGTGCTCAATATTTGTAAAGTATTTGGACTGACAATATATTACTTTGCAGTTTGCAATGAGGCTAGCCAGCCCTTGCTAAAAGCCATTAAATGAAATGTAGACCAAAGGTCATGTTCTGAACCCTTATGGAGATAGAAGGAGCAAGTATATTTTTATTTTATTTTACTGTACAAATTCATTATGGTCACACTCACTCAACCATCCAAACATCTCAATCAATCACACAGCAGTTTTCCTCCAGGTCTGTGTGCTCTACTAACGTCATAGGTATGTACCCTGACAAATTTATTTCTAGTGACTGTTATGCCCTGAGGCAGAGTACAGTACATGGTAGGGTGAGGGGAGGAGGGAAGGAGGAACATATCTGCTGGCTATGTAAGGCAGCCAGTGGGGAGAGTGGTACTTGGATACATATCTTAAATTAAAATACAACATCCAATACAGTTTTTTCTATGAAAGTGTCTCTGTGTAGGTGTGGTGTAGGTGTAGAGAGGAGGGAGACCGAAGGCAGTAGGTGGTTGTTGCTTGTTTATTTTGATGATCTGGGAAACATACAGATTATGCAGTTGCAGGTTGCAGAATACGGCGGAAGCGTGTGCACAACGGGTATACTTATATAGCTTACTATGCTCTCAACAGTGGCATAGACACTGACAGCTTAACATACAAGTAAATATATTAACAGTACCCACAATCAGGCCCCCCCAAAGCACTCACCCGGGTGGAGGTTTCGCAGGCGATCTAAGCAGGACAGGCAGCCTCTCAAAGGTGGCTGCTGGTGACGACGGCGGCAGCCAGCTAGACCCCAGCAGTGTTAGTGTCTCTGGGGGTGAGGGCCCAGGATCAGGCTGTGCAGGAGGCCCTGGGTCAGGCTGTGCAAGGGGCCCTGGGTGAGGCTCTGCAGGGGGCACTGAGTCAGGCTGTGCAGGCTCCTTCACAGAGTTAGGGCCCCTGAAAGCTCCAGCGCTGTGGGGGCCCGAAAAGCTCAGTCGCAGAGGGGGGCCCTGAAAGCTCCAGTGCGAATCCTGGTCATCCCAGGCCTTTCTGTGTGGAGTTTGCATGTTCTCCCTGTGTCTGCGTGGGTTTCCTCCGGGTGCTCTGGTTTCCCCCACCATTAAAAACATGTAGGTTAGGTTTGGGACTACAGATGGAAATTATCTATCCTATAATCTGACTCATTTACAGTCTGTACAGAAGTGTAGGATTGTTGATTAATGTGCACTGTCCCAAGTAAATAAATAAACAATATCCAAGAGGGCCCCAGAGCTGTTGGGGCAGGCACTGGAGGCTGGTGAACTGCTGTGGCAAACTCCAGGGGCTGGTCAGTTGCTATGGCGAGCTCTAGGGGCTGGTCAGCTGTTGTGGGCTCCAGTCCCCTCTTCAGGGCAGTCCCCGTCTTCTCCCCATTCGCCTTATCAGCTACTATAGCAGCCCTCACTACCTGCTCCGCCTCCTTCGCAGCTACAATTGCAGCCCACATAGAGAGCTTCCCTATCAGTAACCAGCCACATCGTCTGTTGTGCACCTCTCTCGCCAGCTCTTCCTCTTCTTGTTTTTCATACAGCCACTCCCGTGGAGGAGGCGGGAGCTCTTCCTGTTGTAGCTTCCAGCTTGTGGCTGGAAGGTCTTCGGGACCGGAGGACACTTGGTGAGCCAGGATGGAAAAGGCAGCTCACCACATGGCCACAGCTCCCCTCCAAAAATTTCCAGGGGGGAATTTTGACCGAGTCCCTCCGGTCCCTCGCTGCCCGACTGCTCCACCCCGTCAAGGCAGACATGTGGCTCAGGCGCAGCTGTATCTGCCGTTGTTCTCAAGGTCTCTCCACTTGGGTCGGTCATTCGGTCATGGTGTAGGTGTGGTGTAGGTGTAGAGAGGAGGGAGACTGAAGGCAGTAGGTGGTTGTTGCTTGTTTATTTTGATGATCTGGGAAACAAACAGATTATGCAGTTGCAGGTTGCAGGCCCGAAGCGAGCGCACAACAGGTATAATTATATAGCTTCCTATGCTCTCAACAGTGGCATAGACACATACAAGTAAAGAGTGTACGTATCAACTTCCAAACTCCAGTGACACACTTTTCACAACTTACTTTGCAATACAGTAGCTCCCGGATAGCCTTTTAACACAACGTAGCAATATTATAATGACCAACACCTCTCTCTAGTTTGGCCACCGTTTCTACTGAGCAAACTAACTGGCTAATAGAACACGGCCGAACGTGATCATTAACATAGATATTTAACTAATATATATATATTAAGTCCTTTCTCAGTTCATGCCACGCCAGCCCACACTGGGCTGGGCGTGACAGAAAGATATCTACACATATTTCAGGATGTTCTGTAGCACTGGAAATAATAAGTTCTATAAAAATTTAAAAGTAATGCATAGAAAATACTGCTTGTCTAAAAATATCGAGTGATTAAGAAGGAATTCAGGATAGGGAGATGGTAAACATATAGAAACATTTCTAACAATGTGTACTTGTTCAACCCCTTTCACACCATTGTGTAACCATTTAACCCAATGGTAATGACTGTTAATATAGGCCTTGGTGCAACTTCCTATTTGGCATGGAGACTGGGTAAACATTTGTATTGTGTGGTTGGAGAATTCTTGGCACCTCCCAGTTGGCTTTTTATCCCAACATCATAAAATTCTATTTGGAGGTGGACAGGAGGAATCGTAGGCCGGGGGTTGTAGCATCTCATCAGATGGCTGGAACCCTCCTTCCTAAGCTACTGGTGTAAAATGTATACACTAAAACTGCATGTATTTACATCCACCAGTTACTTGAATGGAATTTTAGGTGTAAAATATTGAATATTGTGAAAGAGGGGGATACTTGACAGCTATGTGACAAGGTAGAGGAGCTTTAGTCAGATCGACAAATATGGGCAGGGCACATTTAATTTGAACCTGTCCTGTACTAATCTTGTTTTGTGTTTCTGCCTATATGAACAAGGTGGAGTATCGAGACAATGTTTAGAAAGGAAGCAATACTGAGAGATACAAGAGAGATTACACAGCAGTTTACTCTCAATTTGTTTCCTTTCATAAAAATACATTTTTCAGTGACTAGTTACAAAAACTGTACAAACTGTATTTCTTGATATTTTACAAATATGAAAAAGCAATTTAGATGGGACAGTGATTCCCATGTGATTCTCAATTTTAAATTGCAATAAAGACATGAAAAGTCCTTTTAAATAAATGACGTGTTTTAGGAGGTGATTTTGTCTGTACCACAATAATTATTCCATATAAATCACTTTTTTGTATTTTTTAAACACACTTGTAGATGTATACAGTTTTTACTATGTAGTTTAGCTTGTCACCAAAAATGAATGTAGTGATGTTTTTATGTCTCAAAATTCTACAAACTGCACCTTTGAATCTTAACAAATAGTCAACCCCAAGTAACATCCAATCTCAAAACGAAATCAGTTCATCGTTGACACTGTCACGTATTCACCTCCTCCTCCCATCTGGCATTCAGCATCTCTCCTCTATTAACCACCTGTCTGAACACACCACCCAAGGAGCCAAGGGCAGCACAATTCCAATACACCTCAATCGCCTTCTGCAATGGGCTATGGCCATCTGAGAAAGAGGTGAGGCAGCGGCTTTACCCCAGGATACTTTTATGGCTGTTCAGGGTGGTGTTCGACCATCCCAGAGAGGGTAAGGATCGAAGTGGGCACCTGTTGAATTTACATCCGGAGGATAGGCCTGCATCAGAGGATGCTTCTGAATTTTGTACAATTGCGGCATTGTCTGGCTGGAATGAGTGTGCTTTGTCACATGGCTTGTTAAAGAGGATTACATATATATTATATATAATCCTAGCCTGACTTCGTCATACTCATATTCTAGTCAGAATGTCAGAGAGTCTGGTACTGCTCCATAGGGCTTTGATTATGAGGCGTGTCTTAACCGAAAATAACTCTGCAATCAATTGGATAGACCTACAACCAATTAGAGCAACGCAATAAGTGACGAATCCCGTAGGAAGAACGGCAAACACATCTTTACGCTCGACAAATGCCTTTATTGCAGTTCTCTGTTCGTCTTTTAAAATTAATTCGCTGTCGATTTCTGTTACAACAAAAATCTCCATTCTCCAGCTGCAGTCATCTTTGTTGTAAATCAGTTCAAACAAAGCGCTCTTTGATGACGTGATGAAAACTAAACTGCAGATCATCTGTCCATCATCGTATAAAGCCTGCCCTGGTAATTTGTTTGGCCCGACGATTTCTGAACCAAGCATAATTACTCCTCAATGGATCGAGTCCAGACCGAACTTCCCTACCAAAAATATTGTGGGCGGGGTTCGGGCTGGCATCCAGGCTAATATAATCCTATATATATATAGTTTGTACGCTTACAAATACTTACATATCATGATCTACTTACAACACTGTAAGGTGGCGAGGGCACGAGGTAGAGAGAGAGTCCATAAGATCATAATGTCTGGAAAACGCATGTATCCAACATATATTGCAACAAACGAAACAGAATAACAATGCCCGACACCTCCCTCTTGTTTGACCACCGTATTTATGGATATAACTACCTAACTAATTGAACATAGCTGAAACTAATTGATAATCACATCTACTAGTACCAGCCTAACCTAACTAAAGCCTATCCTAGCCATGGTCAAACAAGAGAGAGCTGCCGTGGAGAACTTAAAGGGGCATTACATAAAAGGACCACAACAATGCAACTAACTAAATAGAAAATACACAACACATAATTAAGGAATATATTAATGACTACATTCTCAGTTCAAATGTCTACGCCAGCCCACACTGGGCGTAACAGGGAGACTAATTTCACATGCTTTTTGTAGATTTTATTATACATTAAATTGCCTACAAACTGTAAAGAACATGGCCATACACATCAGACAAAAATGACAGATACATAGTAGGCTTTGCACATCAATGAATGTGGCCAAATTTTATATCATTATAACAAGATAATTATCTTGTTATAACGAGATAGTATCTCGTTATAACTAGATAAACTTAGATGTATTGTCAAAATGTTAAAAAAAATGATTTTTTTTTTCTTCACCTCATGTTTCAGGATAGTATCGCGTTATAACGAGATGACCTTAGATTTCTGCTCAAACTATTTTCCCCTTAAAAGATTTCCCCTTTTGAGTCAGGCCTTCCATACTCCATAATCTCACATAGCATTAAATTAAAAGAACACTGGACTGGCCTCCGTGTTTAGTTTGCAAGAAATACAGTACATTCTACTCATCACAATGCACTCTTGTCATCATTGAGGTTTATTGAAATAAACATTCTTTCAGTCATCATTGATATTACCATTCCTAAATCTCCAAAACTCTGTGTATTACAATACCATGATAATGATGAATGTTTCAACTACATATTGGCTTACAGTAATTTACTGGTTTTGCCCATTTATAGAGACCAGGTTTCAAAATCAATAACAAACTGAATGAATTTACTGCAATCTGGTATCCATTTTTTATGTAATTATCTCTCAGGTATCTTTTTGATTATTGTGTTAATATGTTTTGTCTACCATCAACATCAACAATACACCAGTATAGTTTTGTGTATGAAGGTGTTTTTGAGACAGCTAATTGGTCTGAGAAAGTTTGAGTAGATTGTCTTAATCGTGTTTGAGTCTTAACTTCACTGGCTTGTGTAACAATCAGAAGCAAAACCGGTAAGACTTGTTTGGGACATTATGCTTCGGTTTGTCAAATACAGATTAGTCCTGGACTGACAAAAATAATCTCAATAGATATTAAAACTTAATGCGGTACAGTACTGTGCAACAGCCTTAGGCACCCTAGATATTGTTTGACTCAAATCTAGTTGTAATGATTCAGTTTTTGTGTTCTGCATTTGTGTGTCAGTAGAAGATAGCAATATATGTATTTCCAAACCTTCATTTGCCATAAAATGCTATGTAATTATTTATAATTTTGTCACAGAAAGTAATATTCTGTAATAGACCAGATTTCAGATTACCTTTTAGGTATTTTGGCCAGTGCATGGTGACACAATGATAAAAAACAGGTATGCTAATGATCAATGATATAATGCATTGATAAAACCAACCTGATTAACTGAAACAGAAATGGGCGTAGAAGGAATTAAACTGGGTGTAGTACAATTAAATTACAAGTGAGGGTGTGTACCGTGTGGCACATGCATTTTCATGTAACTTACAGTAATTGGTTTTGTCAACTCAGAGACCTATTTTCAAAATCAATAACAAACTGAGGTATTCTGGTGACCATTCTTTGTGTAAGTATCTCTCAGGTAACCAGACAGGACAGATACATAGTTTGAATATTGTCCGTTCCATCAGATTAATTGGTTTTAGTTCCCTTACTAAATTAAACCCCATTTACCGCAAGTGTCTTGTTTTGTTCTACCCTGTATTTTTCAGTCTCATCCTGTCAGGTGTTTACTGTACCTTCTTTTATCTTAAAATTCCTTCCTAACTATATGTAAGAGACACCATTGTCAATTATAATCCCCTGTCAAACAGATTGGTGTGCTAGAACAAATGTTGTGGTTACAACGTTTTCTTCTGCTGCAACATGCATTTATAGGTTTAAATACCTGTAATTATTTGGAGACATACAACCTAATTGTTTTTAAAAATAACTCCTGAGATCAAATACTCACCTCGCAAATAAAAATATAGCTGCTCAAATCCAAAATGTTTAAAATTAAATCAAACTATTTAGAAATTAATATTAGGTGAGTTTGGGTTGTCTGGTGAGGCAGGGATAGTCTGCTTGTTTACTAGGCTGTCTGTATAAAGGTCATAAGCTCTGTCATGGAAACCGATTCCAACTAGAGAGACAGCAGACAGGCCCGTGGTGCGTCAGTAGCTCTGTGTCTCCTCCCCTTGTAATGGTCACCAATGTGTTCCAACTAGATGTTTGGCTTGAACTGAAGTAAATCTGTGTTCCAATGGTAGTGGCTGATATTACATCCTTCACGAGTTAGACTTGTTTTCTTCACAGGCACGCACGCACGCACACACACACAAACTGCCAGGCATTTTATCTAAGCACACAATACAATTCTTTGGAGTACATTGTTATGGAGAAATCATTACACTGACTAATTTACAAAGCCTTATGTAACATTAACTTGCACTTCTATTTGAGTCCCAAAGAAAAGGTCAGGCATCCATTTTGCTGCCCTGGGACAGCTCTTGGTGTTTGAGTTGACAGATTCAATCACGACACTCTTCAAAGTTCACATTTCACTTAATTTAAGTTGCTTTTGTGTTAAGTGTTCATATGTTTTGTCTACCATCATTATTACCAATACACCAGTATATTTTTGTGTATTCAGGTGTTTTTGAGACTGCTAATCGGTCTGTCAATGCTCCAAATATTTTTCCTGGGTAAGTATGAGTACAGTATGTTCATCATGTTCGATTCATCTTGTTTACAATCAGAAGCATAACAGGTAAGACTTGTTTGGGACATCATGCTTTGGTTTGGCAAATACAGATTTGTCCTGGACTGAAAAAACTAAGCTCAATAGACATGAAAACTTAATGATGTACATACAGTAAAGTGCAATGGTCTTAGGCATCATAGTCTAGTGGAAATGATTCAGTTTTTCTGTTCTGTATTAGTGTCAGTAGGAAAGAGCAATGTATGTATTTCCAACATTTCATTTGCCATAGAATGCAATGCTATAGAAAATTATTTATACTTTTGTGACAGAAAGTAACATTCTGTAATAGACAGGTTTTTAAGATGTACCTTTTAGGCACTGTATATCAGCCAGTGCTTGGTGACACAATGATAACAAACAGGTATGCTAATGATCAATCACATAATGCACTGATAGAACCAACCTGATTAATTGAAACAGAAATGGGTGTAGTGTCCCTCCTGTTTCCCTTTTTCCTTGTGTATCGATGCCCTTTTCCTGGTTCCCTTGTGTGTGTGTTTGGTCTTATTACTGCCAGTCTGAGTACTGTGCCCTCGTTGTTCAGAGTTGTTGTTATCTCACCCTGGTTCTCCGTGCCTCCATTTCCAGAACCTGTGCGCAGTTGAGCTGGTCATCACTCACCTGGTTCCCCTCCAGCCATCCGGACCTCCTGTCTTCTGTGCCCTCAGACATTACCTACCGGGTTTCCTCTCATCTGGAATACCACTTACCTGGTCTTCACTCACCAGGATTCCATTCACCGGGTCCCCACTCACCTGGGCTCAACTCTACTGGTCCCACCACTACCTCCGGTTATCCAGAACTGCTTACCATTATCTTGAACTAATACATTCAATAAATATTATTTTTATCACTCACCTCATGTTCATCTGCTTTTGGATTCACTCTCGGTTCCTTGCCTGGATCCTGACATGTAGAAGGATTAAACTGGGTGAAGGACAATCTAAAAGGTGAGATTGTGACACGTGACATTTTTATGTAGTTTTTTTTAGTTTACTACTCTTGTTCCTAAGACTTTTGCATAGTACTGTGTGTCATCACATGTATATCTCCCACTGATGAAATCAGAGTGAAATGGAATGGTCTGTGTTTTTCTCATGCTAATCACAGCTTTTTTCTCTGGCTATGCAAAGCATTTTTAGCCCACATTTTGGAGAAAGATGTGTCATATTCTTGACTATCAATGTTTTCATAAGGACACAGATTAGCACATGCACAGACCTACAAAATCAACTTAAACATGGAGATGCATAAACTTTTCCTTGAAATTCCCTCAGCAAAATCCTGTCTGCTACAGCTTGTCGGTATAATTGCTGACTCAGAGCATCAAGGCAGCCTGGTCAAATTCTGGCTCCATTATATTTTTGGGGAAATGTGCCTACTCATTCAAAACAACACTGTTGCTTATTTCTAATATATCAAATAACTATGTATGTATTTTACAAGATGCATAGTGATTAGAATCTACTGTGTATTTTATCTAAAGTTGCCTACTCATAAATAAAATAATGAATATGTATTTAGATCAAAATCCACAGAACCTTGAAGGAATTACAGCCTATTTCATGTGTACTCCATTTTAGTGGCTGAAAATATTTGGACAATTGGGTACTTGGCTGTTCCATGGCCAGGGGTGTGTCACTCCATGGCCAGGGGTGTGTCGTTCCATGGCCAGGGGTGTGTCGTTCCATGGCCAGGGGTGTGTCGTTCCATGGCCAGGGGTGTGTCGTTCCATGGCCAGGGGTGTGTCGTTCCATGGCCAGGGGTGTGACATTCCCTCATTAATTAATATACAACTAAGCAGATAAAATTGGATTTAAATTTTAAGTGTAGCATTTTCATTCGGAATCTGTTGCTGTTAACTGTCAAAATGAAGTCCAAAGATCTGTGAATAATCTTGACACTCAAAGACACAGACAATATGTAACACTTTGTTATGAACAACAAAACAAGGACACATTTAAGTACAACAACACACAAACACAAAGGGACAACCCAGGGCAGATATAGAAGTGCTGATGAAATGCAGGTGTGCTTGAGACAATTGGGGTTCATTGGGTTTGTGTCACCCTGCATTTTGCATTTAGGCGTGGTGGCTAGTAGACTGGCGACTCCATTCTCCAAAGGGGAGGAGGACGTGGATACGTAACATTGAGACAGAGATGGGAAGTAACAAAGTACAAATACTTCGTTACTGTACTCAAGTAGATTTTTCCGACATTTTTACTTCAATCAATCAATCAAATTTATTTTATAACAGCAGTTGTCACAAAGTGCTTTGACAGACACCCGGCCCGAGACCCCCAAAAGCAAGCAACACAAGTGATGCACAGTGGCTAGGAAAAACTCCCTAGTAGGAGGGACCTAGGAAGAAACCTAGAGAGAGGCCAGACTCAAGGGGGTGGCCAGTCCTCTTCTGGCTGTACCGGGTGGGGGTAATTTTATTTATGTCAAGATTCTTCACAGATCTTTGGACTTTACTTTACTATTTATTTTTGTGACGACTTTTTACTTTTACTCCTTACATTTTTAACACGAATATCGGTACTTTCTACTCCTTACATTTTACAAAATCGTCTCGTTACTTTAGTTTCAAATAATTTCAGTGGAGTTACCGTTATTATTTCTCATGTCATTAATACCAAATTCAATCTATTGGATGGGAATATACGTTGCATTTGACGCACCACAAGACGACTCGACAGATTCGGCAGCATTAATTCTCGGCAAATCATTGCGACTTGATCGTGGTAATGTTAGCACAGTATTATGGATGGCGACATGATTGAAAATGAAGAAAACGGAGATCCCAGAGATTCGGCAGACAAGCAGCAAGATATTGGCCTTATCTGCGAGGGATGTTTGACATAGTAGGCATGAAAAATGACTCCTGGCGAATGTGCTGCAAATTGGAGGTATACTTTTGATCACATGCGGTCTCTCCCTCCCAGTCCATCCCAGACACTCCCAGACACAGACACACAGACACATACACACACACACATACACACACAGACACACACACACACTTTTTCACTCACTCACTGTCCTACACACAATAACGTTATGACACGTTAAACATTACAAAAGGTGTGTATATTTGTCCTATACACAATTACATTATGACACGTTCCACTATACAGAAGGTTTGTATACCCTAGTTGCTCCCAAGTTCTTTAAGGGATTAAGGACAAATCCATGCACATCTACAGATTTGAGGGCATACATCACTTGCCATTTTTTTTTTGCTGGATGTTTATTTGCATATCAATTCATATTTTTTAATGCAAATTTGTAATTTCTCCAATTTTTATAGTACTTCAATTTTATAAATTGTGAGCCTGACATTTAATTTTTTATTATTAGCACTCCATGTTCAAAGATTTACTAGCTGTCAGTTCATTTCTTATACACTGCTGCCATCCCTTAGTTGTAGCTCTAAAAGTATGGGGATTTGAGAACCACATATTTGAGCACACACAGACATGCCGACAGGAATCCCCAGGCCCGTGACACAATTATACATTTAGGCCTGGTAAAAAAAATATGACTGTACAAAAACTAAATTTGGGACCTCCTCAGGACTGGGCCTGGGACAACAATCCCAATCCCCCCGTCAGCGTCCCACACACACACATACATGTAGATTCCTTCAAATGTTAAGGGGAAGAATAAAATAGAGAAACTTTATCTGTGAATTCTCACAGAATCACAATTTAATTAATATGTTGCTACTCAGTCAGAATCTTATTAACCAGGAGTCCCAGTCTCTGTAACAATATTCATATATGTGATGTTTTAGGCCTATTGGCAGACATCTATTTAAAATGTAGGCAATGGCACATAAAGAGCCTTTTTTACATGTCCAGTGAAGTTTCTCAGCTTCCACTCTAGTAACATTTGTGTGGTCATGTAGCTTTGCATAAAAAATGGTTGGCATTCGCAAGGCTACTTTTACTTTTATACTTTAAGTAAATTGCCAAGCCTCTACTTTGTTACTTTTACTTGAGTAATGAAGTTAAATCAGTACTTCAACTTTTACCAGAGTATTTTTTAACACTAGTATCTGTACTTCTACTTGAGTAGAAGTTTACAAAACACAATAGTGTTCATAACAACAGCTGTTAAAACAGACAATTCAGTTTACACAACAAAATAGTGTTCATAACAAGAGCTGTTAAAACAGACAATTCAGTTTACACAACAAAATAGTGTCCATAACAAGAGCTGTTAAAACAGACAATTCAGTTTACAAAACACAATAGTGTTCATAACAAGAGCTGTTAAAACAGACAATTCAGTTTACACAACACAATAGTGTTCATAACAAGAGCTGTTAAAACAGACAATTCAGTTTACACAACACAATAGTCTAGTGGCTAGAGTCTTCTTTGGTAAATCTAAAAAAATCCATCATTATGGACAAAAGGATCATTTGAATTTTCAAAAATGTGTAATATTGTCCCTGTTTGAAGGTGGTATCCCAAACCCATAACACACCCAAACTCTAATTAGTCTATTTAAACACAACTCAATCCCATAGTGCACCCATCACAGTCATATGCCCCAACATTCCCATCAGTCCCTGAATGTCATGACATTATCACCCCTCAAAGGCGTGGCTCCAGCCGTAAGAGGCCGAAGTCCAGAGGGCACCCCAATGCCACCTCATGCAACACCAGCCATCACAAGCAGTCAGGGCAGGGTGGGAGGGCAGACCAACCTCCTGTAGGAGAGGTTGAACTCCCACAGGCCTCAGCAGCATCCCTTTAGGCATCAGGGAAGGAAGAGGATCAGCCGGTGGATCAGGCAGCCAGGGTAGCCTACCCAGTGCTGATGCTGCAGGTGACACTGTGAGCCCAGCAGCTGGTGTATCTGGGAGCAACTCTCACAGATCAGACGACTCTCGTAGCTCGGTCAACTCGTAGCTCGGTCGACTCTCATAGCATCGATTACTCTTGTAGCTCGGATGACTCTCGTAGCTTGGACGACACTCGTAGCTCAGTTGGTAGCAGGACTTCCACCAACTGCCTTGGGGTTAGCCACTCTGCTGGAGGGGGTGGCAAGACCTCCGCCAACTGCCCTGGGAGTAGCCCCTCAAGCCACTCTGCTGGAGGGGGTGGCAGAACATCTGCCAACTGAAATTCCCATTCCTCGGGGTGCGGTGGTGATGGTAGGTGTGGAACAGGCAGAGGAGTAGTAGCCCGAGCTTGTGGTACAGGGCTACCACTACTCCCATAGCTCCCCTCAAAAATGTTCTTGGGGAGACCTTGGTTGTCTCTCCTCCTCTGCTCCTGTGTCCAGAATGTGGTGCGTCAAATCTATAACAAACCTAAACTCAAGTAGTCCATCAAATAAGTCCCACAGTGCACCCACCACAGTCCTATGCCACGACATTCCCAACAGTTGCTGAATATCATGAGAGGGTAAGAACTTCAGGTAGATTTAAATCATAAGAATTTCTACAGGAACCAATAATTGTGGGAAACATATATAGATTATATAGTTGATAAATAAAATATATAGGCATGATATATATATATATATATATATTTACATTGGATTTAAAACTGCCTTTCAAGAATCCCAAGGACAGTGAACAGCAATAAAAACTAAAAAGAACAGTGCCAAGGTTACTCAAGATGTTTCTGGAACAACCTTTCTACCTCTTAATGGAGTTCATTGAATTTGATATCCAGACATGCCCCTCGGCCTGATTGGCTGGAGTATCACTTAAATATATCCTCTGACCAATAACATATGAGTTTGAATAAGATGTAAGACGGATTCTAAGTAATATGTAAATTAATTATCTGTAAAAAGATGATAGATGATGTACCCATGCTATTCACATCACGTAAATTAACAGCACGCTTCATCAACCACATGCAGATCTTATTTTAAAACAAATTCACACATTGTCTATAGCCCAATTCAAGTGTATTTTAACGACTCAGTAGAGCTATTAAATCTATTTTTGAATTAATAATCTGACAAACAGTTTAGTAATGCCATTTTTCAATTTGCATAGTGTTTTTTTAATTATTAGATGTCTTTTAGGCCTCTTTTATTAGTAATGTTGAACTTGCAATGATATACTATATGAAACATGTAATTATTATGAATGAAATGAAATACTTTGTATAAAAAATGATGTAGTAAACAGCAGCCCTAGAAGTACAACCTGAACTTGTTGTCCTACCATAAATGCTTGAGATAAACATAGCACAGTGTGACTAAGCAACTTGACAGCATGCCTGGCCTGCAACGCGTAAAGGATGACTATAAATTGAGGGGCTCTTTGTAAAAGTCCAGTTCCCTCACAGAGCAAGCAGTAGCAAACAACTACAGGATTAACAAACTGAGGATGCATTTTTATTTTTCCTTTCATATTTTGGATTAGAACATTCCTACAACCTTCCGACAGGTAAATATAGACAGATTCTATTTATCTATGAATTTACTCTTTTCACCTAACTTTTATAACCCACACCGATAGGAGTTCGTTTTTGATCATTTGTTTAAAATGTCGGCCAGATAATTTTGTTCAGATAAAATTTGTTCAAATTTAAATAGAAGTAAAGGGTCTGTGTGGCCTAGTGAGCTAATTTGCTGCGTTGCAGGACAGTGTACATCATGATAGTCAGTGGTTCGAGCCTATGGGTTCACTGACTTTGCACGGAACCCCAGTACGAGGTAGCACAAATTAGCATAGCGCTGACTGGGATTTGGGAAGTTCAATCATCTATCTTGCCACATCACTCTCCAGCGGTTCCTTGTGTCCAGATCGGGCAACTGTACGTTCAACCTTGGAAGTATAGTTGGTGAGCGTAATCATCAGCTGACTAAAGGCTTCCACGTTGGATGAGGTGTGCGAAAATAATCGACCGGCTGACAAGGCAGGGTCAGTGGGATTTGGACAAGACCAATTGGGAGGGGAGAAAAATGTTTAAGAATTAAAGTAGCAACAGTAGTTCTACTTGATGGAAATATCAGAAGTAGGGATGATCCGAGTGTCCATGCCCGGAATGGGTGTGGCCTTCCGGGATGTGAGTAGAGCTACCCGGATTTGTTTCATTCAACACTGAACACGATATGGTTTGCTCAGCAACATTTGCTACATTCAGAACGAAACCAATTATAGAACAGCCTCCGACTTGAGCTACAGAGCAAAGTTTTTCATCAAACACATGGCAACAGCTGTGCACTATCGCTGTCAGGCTTAAATTAATCACTCCTTCTTTTCTTGAACTCAAGCTATTTCCCGGACAACTACAATATGGTTGCAATAAAACCAACAGACTTGGCACCAACAACGTGTGTCAAGTTCATTGGTGCAGGCACAGCAGCCTGCATTGCTGACCTTGTGACCTTCCCACTGGATACAGCAAAAGTTAGACTACAGGTGAGGTGCAAAAATGGAAGAGATGCTCAAATCAATTAAAATGTAGGTCAAATAAACCCAGGCCATGGTAAACCTCTCTATTGAGTTATCCCTTATGTTGTTTTCATTGCAGATCCAAGGAGAGAATGAATCCGGGCATAGAGCAGTGCGGTACCATGGCGTGTTTGGCACCATCACCACCATGGTGCGTACAGAAGGGGCCAGAAGCCTCTACAACGGCCTGGTGGCAGGGCTCCAGAGACAGATGAGCTTCGCCTCAGTCCGTATTGGCCTCTATGACTCAATGAAGCAGTTTTACACTCGTGGCTCCGAAAGTGAGTTTTACCTGCTATACAACCCCAGAACCTCCTGGTGCTGAGCTCTAACATACTCGCTTGATTTATTGGGGACCCAGAGCTAACATATGCCTACCTCTGTTCAGGTGCTAGTATCGCTACTCGACTCATGGCAGGCTGCACCACTGGAGCGATGGCTGTGCTGTTTGCTCAGCCCACAGACGTGGTCAAAGTGCGTTTCCAAGCTCAAGCACGTCTGGCTGATGGGGTGAAGAGATATAATGGCACCATGGATGCCTACCGGAGCATCGCCAGAGATGAAGGGGTGCGAGGCCTTTGGAAAGGTGCGTGGCACTCTCTCAGTTTGGAAGGGATAAGGAAAATATATGTTTTTCAATAATAATAAATATAATGAGAACATAACTAACTTCAATATATACTAAATATATTGCATTCTTGTGTTCTAGGCTGCCTGCCCAATATAACACGCAATGCTATTGTGAACTGTTCAGAGCTGGTCACCTACGACATCATAAAGGAACTCATACTGAAGTATGACTTAATGACAGGTAGGACTACTGCCTAGTTTTGGTCTGGAACTATAATATATAACTGTGTAGATATGTGATATCACTGTACTGCATGTAATGTATGTTTCATGTTTCTCTCCAGATAACCTTCCATGCCACTTCACGGCAGCACTCGGTGCAGGGTTCTGTACCACCATTGTGGCATCCCCAGTCGATGTGGTTAAGACCAGATTCATGAACTCATCATCAGGCCAGTACAGAGGGGCAATCAACTGTGCCTACAATATGCTGACTAAGGAGGGGACAAAAGCCTTCTACAAGGGGTAAGAGTTCGCTCATTAAAGCTTTTGAGTGGGCAGTCCACATGGTGTAGTGGGCTAAGTTGCAGGATAGTCTACATCGTGATAGTCAGTGGTTCGAGCCTGACTATGGCTTCTCCAACTTTGCCCAGCAAAACCAGTATGAGGCAGCGCAAATTGGCATAGCACTGCGCGGGATTTGGGTTAGATGAGTCAGATTATCTATCCTGCCACGTCACTCTCCAGCAACTCCTTGTGTACAGACCGGTCACCTGTAAGTTCAATTGCGGAAGTATAGTTGATGAACATAATCATTCCATGCATGATCTGACTAAAGGCTTCCGTGTTGGATGAACAGTGCGAAAAGAATTGGCCAGCTTGGCGACATGTGGTTGGATGTACCATGTGAGCGCCCGTCACCATTCCACAAATCTGTCCAAGGAGTTGCAGGGCTGCCGACAAGGCAGGTTCAGTTGGAATTGGAGAAAACCAATTGGGAAAGGTGAAAAATTGGGAAAGATCACACTATATATATTATTATTATTTATTTTTTTTTGAGTAGAATGACCCAAGATTAGAATAAAAGACAGTTGTCTCCTCTGCTCACTCACAGGTTTGTGCCGTCCTTCCTGCGTTTGGCATCCTGGAACATTGTGATGTTTGTGTCTTACGAGCAGATCAAGAGGGGTATGATGAGAGCTGAGGCCTACTGGGAGTCACCATTCTGAGGTGATTTTTGTTTCTTACTTGCACACATGAAAACCTGGGCTTCACCATGACGCAATGGAAATCCCGCTGGTGTTATCAGATGGAATTTGAAAGCCTACTTCCAGTGGTGGAGACAACATCTAACAGTGGAGACAACTTTTCACAGTGGAGACAAATTCTACCTGTAAAGACAACTTCTACCTGTAAAGACAACTTCTACCTGTAAAGACAACTTCTAACTGTAAAGACAACTTCTAACTGTAAAGACAACTTCTAACTGAGGAGACGGACATGGACAATGAGCTATCTCAAGGTGGATGTTAAGGTGTGAGCCCGTAATGAGGCTTTTGCATAATGACCATCTGCATCAGGGCTGTGGACACTATGCCCTGCTGAACGGGCAGCAGTAGAAGTGATGGAACCAGAAGTGGTTGGGCAGCACATGGCCTGTGAAAGAAACATATCTAGGTAATAGAGAAGCCTATCCTCTTACTCCTCCTCATTGTTTTCCTTTGATTGTGTCAAGCAATGTTTACAGTTCTGCAGTCATAGAGACGATTTGCATATATGATAAAGTATTCTTATGTGACGTTTTCTCATTAATATGTGAAATAATAATAAGAATATTGCTGGTCAATACCTAATGAATATTGTATTTTCTAACACAAGCACAATAGATTAAATGTATACTGTATGTGGATACTATAAAAGTATTTTCCTTGTATTAGTAATTAACAGAGCGATAATCAATAAAATGTGTAGTAAGATATATATATATATATATATATATATACATACACTCACCTAAAGGATTATTAGGAACATCTGTTCAATTTCTCAATAATGCAATGATCTACTCAACCAATCACATGGCAGTTGCTTCAATGAATTTAGGGGTGTGGTCCTGGTCAAGACAATCTCCTGAACTCCAAACGGAATGTCAATATGGGAAAGACAGGTGATTTAAGCAATTTTGAGCGTGGCATAGTTGTTGGTGCCTGTTGTGGTCTGAGTTTTTCTCAATCTGCTCAGTCACTGGGATTTTCATGCACAACCATTTTTAGGGTTTACAAAGAATGGTGTGAAAAGGGAAAAACATCCAGTATACGGCAGTCCTGTGGGCGAAAATGCCTTGTTGATGCTAGAGGTCAGAGGAGAATGGGCTGACTGCTTCAAGCTGATAGAAGGGCAACTTTGACTGAAATAACCACTTGTTACAACCAAGGTATGCAGCAAAGCATTTGTGAAGCCACAACAAGCACAACCTTGAGGCGGATGGGCTACAACAGCAGAAGACCCAACCAGGTACCACTCATCGCCACTACAAATAGGAAAAGGAGGCTACAATTTGCAAGAGCTCACCAAAATTAGACAGTTGAAGACTGGAAAAATGTTGCCTGGTCTAATGAGTCTCAATTTCTGTTGAGACATTCAGATGGTAGAGTCAGAAATTGGTGTAAACAGAATGAGAACATGGATCCATCATGCCTTGTTACCACTGTGCAGGCTGGTGGTGGTGGTGTAATGGTTTGGGGGATGTTTTCTTGGCACACTTTAGGCCCCTTGATGCCAATTGGGCATTGTTTAAATGCCACGGCCTACCTAAGCATTGTTTCTGACCATGTCCATCCCTTTATGGCCACCATGTACCCATCCTCTGATGGCTACTTCCAGCAGGATAATGCACCATGTCACAAAGCTCAAATCATTTCAAATTGGTTTCTTGAACATGACAATGAGTTAATTGTACTAAAATGGCCCCCACAGTCACCAGATCTCAACCCAGTAGAGCATCTTTGGCATGTGGTGGAACGGGAGCTTCATGCCCTGGATGTGCATCCCACAAATCTCAATCAACTGCAAGATGCTTTCCTATCAATATGAATCAACATTTCTAAAGAATGCTTTCAGTACCTTGTTGAATCAATGCCACGTAGAATTAAGGCAGTTCTGAAGGAGAAAGGGGGTCAAACAGTATTAGTATGGTGTTCCTAATAATCCTTTAGGTGAGTGTATATAGCTGGTGCAGAAGTAGTTTTGAGGACATATGCAATATAATAATGTAGCAATGATATGAGAAGAATCCCACTCATTGCATCGAGGTTCCTGTATAATTATTACAGAATCTCTGTTCAATGATCAGCATTTTGTCGGGATCATCATTTACTAAATATATTAAATGTCCAGAAGTGTTTATTCTGTTTCTAGACATGTTATTCTATATTGTTTGGTATTCCCTAAGAGCTATGGGCCATGTGAAAATTCTGCAGCGAAGACCAAGTTATTCTGGGATTATGACAATGACTTATACAACTATGAATAATTGTTTCACTGTAAAATGTAGATTTGCTCCTTGGTAGGAATGCGGCCAACAGTGTTAATATAACTACACCGCATTCCAAATTATTATGCAAATTGGAATTAAGTGTCATAAACATTAAATATTTTGATTTTCAATCAAACTAATGAATGGTATTGTGTCTCCGGGCTCTTTGGATCACTGAAATCAATCTCAGACACCTGTGATAATTAGTTTGCCAGGTGAGCCCAATTAAAGGAAAACTACTTAAGGATGTTACACATTATTAAGCAGGCCACAGGTTTCAAGTAATATGGGAATGAAAAAGGATCTCTCTGCTACAGAAAAGTGTCAAATATTGCAATGCCTTGGACAAAGTATGAAAACATTAGATATTTCACAAAAACTTAAGCGTGATCATTGTACTGTGAAGATTTGCGGCTGATTCAGAGCACAGACGGGTTTGTGCAGATAAATGCATAATGAAGAAGGTTACTGCCAAACAAATTAATCGAACTAAGAGAGCAGCTGCTAAAATTCCATTACAAAGCAGCAAACAAGTATTTGAAGCTGCTGGTGCCTCTAGAGTCCTGTGAACCTCAAGGTGTAGGAACCAAGCAGAAACGGTTGCAATAGGCCCAGAAATACATGAAGACAAATTTTCAAACAGTCTTGTTTACTGATGAGTGCCGTGCAACCCTGGATGGCCCAGATGTATTGAGCAGTGGAGGGTTGGTGGATGGCCACCATGCCCCATTAAGGATGCGGTGTCAGTAAGGAGGTGGCGAAGTCATGTTTTGGGCAAAATCATGGGGAGAGAGCTGGTAGGCCCCTTTAGGGTCCCTGAAGGTGTGAAAATGACCTCAGCAAAGTATACAGAGTTTCTGACTGACCACTTTATTCTATGGTACAAAAAGAAGACCCTGCCTTCCATAGCAAAATCATCTTCATGCATGAAATTGCACCATCTCGTGCTGCAAAGAATACCTCTGTGTCATTGGCTGCTATGGGCATAAAAGGAGAGAAACTCATGGTGTGGCCCCCATCCTCCCCTGACCTCAACCCTATGGAGAACCTTTGGAGCATGCTCAAGCAAAAGATCTATGAGGGTGGGAGGCAGTTTGCATCAAAACAGTACGTCTTGGAGGATATTCTGACATTCTGGAAAGGAATTCATTCTGGAAAGGAACTCTCCATAAACTCACAAGTTCAATGGATGCAAGAAGTGTGAAGGTGTCACGGTTATGGGTGTGTTTGGAGAGAGGGAGACTCAAACAGACAGTACGTGCCAAACGTTCATGCTTTATTCCATGCATGTTGAGATTTGGAGAAACGTAGTACATAGCCTGAAGGGCACGCTTACATAAAGACCTACTTATTACTTGTATTCTTACAGAGGTACGGACACTGGAAAAGGTTCTGATTACAAAGCTAACGCCTAACAATGCAAGCTAACACATTTAGCAACACTTTTGGTTGTAGCTCTCGGCCATCTTCTGATGCAACATGACTAAACATGGAACATGAAACTATCAACCTGATACGCTCAGGGAAGCGGCATAAATATAAACTGTACACAGAAGAACGTGACTTACATGGGGAATATTCCTCCAACAATGCTTCACCTCTCCTCCTGGTTCCAGGGCTGCTTATATAAGGGACTCTGATCATGCTGACTAGACCCAGCTGTTCGTAATGCCTATTTAGAACCTTCTACTCACTTCTAGCCCTATCTAGTCCCTACTTTATTTCCCAGCAGCCCTGGCCAGGAAGAGGTGTGGTTGACCCCAACAGGGACATGTTTCAAAATAAAAGTATTAACACAACCACCATGCAATGCACTGAATAAGAAAGGAATATATATACACAAATAAAGAATGATCAACATAGGAAAACTAAACAAGTATTACAGTGAGTCCATTCTCAGTTCGTTACGTCACCCCCACCCCAAAGACCTCCAACTTCGGGGAGGTCAGACCAAACGGGAGGGCGGAGGGGCAAAAACACCCACCAACAGTCAAACCCCCCCCAAAGTACTCACCCAGGTGGAGGGGCCGCTGGAGGTTGCCGGCCAGCCGTCCATCCCAGGATGGAAGGTAGGGGTGTAGGCCCAGGGCCAGAATGAACGGTGGGCCCGGGGTCATGTTACAAATTACAAATAGTCCGAATAATTTAACCATTTCATTTTGATTTTAAATTTTGAAGTGTGTTGATTTGAATTTTTCCATCCATCAATTTCATGCAGACTACTTGATAAAAAAATATTTAGGTTTTTAATTAGCAGATGACAAGTTTGAAAAATATAATTGTATGTGCACAACATAACTACGCAGTGCTTGCTTTCTATCTGCAAAAACCACACCATTGTTAAAAGTTACAAAAAATATATATTTTTGTATCCCAGAAACGTCAGACTTCCTGAGCTGCCACAAACAACATGGTATAACATTTACTGAGGATGGTGAAACAAACAATAATTAGGGGTGCAAACTCATCATGGGTGAAATAGGTCACAAGGATGTGACCCCCCGATCCTCAGCAAACATCCATTAGAATTTAAGATGTGAAATAACAAATCAATTACATTAAGTGACCTGTTATTAAATTCTTAGAAAAGAAAACCGTGTTTATGCTATTGAGATGTATACTGTGGATAACTGTGGACTGTCTCTTTCAATAGAATGTGATTTTGTAAGAGAACACAGTTAAGATATCCCTGTTTGTTGGATTGAGTCACTGAATGTAAGTTGTTTAGACAGTGCTAGAACATTTCTCATTGTTTTGCTATCTGAACCAGGGCTTTTATAAAGTTTGCACAACAATGAAGATACTCTGAAGTTGATTAAGTTATTTCAAGGGTGCAACACTAACTTAGCTAGCTACATTAGCAGGCTACAAGGAAACTAGCTAAGCTTATTGTCAGTGTGTTCATGTTGCCTGGAAGTGTAGAAGTTATTTTGAGTTTGTGACACAAGAAGGTCTATACAGCAGCAACGCAGTTTAGCCGAGGGCACAAGAGCAGACATGAAGATGTGCTAGTTCACACATCATGTCTGACCCAGGGTGGCCCAACAGGGAAAAAATATCTACACAGGGTGAAGTAGATTCACGAACCAGAAAAAGTGTTCTGCCTATTCGTAGACTCCCCCCCATAGTTTTATTGCAGATCTACACAATTCACATAGATTTCCTATGTTGAAGTAAAAACAGCAAATTTGCCAAAAGGTGACAAGGTTGTACCCCTAAAATATCTCCCAGGAATTGATAGTTTTATGATCAGAGAAGTCTACAGACAATTACAAGAATTGTGCAAACTGAAAGGGGACCACAAACAGGCAAATAGTAGTGCTGCACAAAAGTGGTGTGCGTAAAGTCATCTAAGGATGAAGAACTTGGCCATTGTCATGGATAGGTTATTGCAGCAGATGACAACACTAGGTTTCATTAATTTCAGCTATAAAAGAAAAAAAACAACTTCAGTTGATATTTGACCACTGGATAATTGAGAACTTGCCCTGGGGTTGTGGGCACAGGGTGAGCATCCGGTTTGGCAAATTGAAGCAAATGAGGAAGTGCCTTAAACCTGCATTCTATCTGAATTCCAGATGGGGGCGATACGTCTGGTTGCAAAAGAGCTTGGTTTCTGTAATAGTCTATGAGAATGAGAGACACGTTGCACTTGATTTATTACCTCAGTAAACATTTTCATAATGAGTATAGGGTCTCAATCGCTAGATTTAAGCCTTCTGCAATATATAATGATGTTCATTTTCCGGTACGTACTGTTACATTTTGTTTTAATACTGTTTTTCGTTAGCATCCCAATTAATATCAGTTAGCTAGCTACATTACTCCTCCCTCTCGTCTAAAATCGTCACATCCCCAACCAAGGTGTCTGCGCCCGTAACGGCAAATTCGATGATCCAAATCAGATCTTCACAAACCAATGGGTGACGTCACACAGGCTACATCCAGTGATATTTACAATCTATGGTTGTGGAGGTGTACAGAATTCTGTTGCATGTCAGGTACTACTGTGTATTGGATTGCATTGTGAAAAATATTCAATATGCAGACGTAAATGAAACCAGATTCTCTGACGAGAAAGTTTATGTTCGTTTTTTTATTGTTTTTTATCCAGCTCAATTCAGGTATTAAATATACTCTTTTGAATGTTAAAACAATGCAGAACGTATGTTATAAAACACCACTGTGATAATAGCCGAATGTTGTCAAGACGTACTGGTGATGAAGTGACAATGTCAGTAAACGAATCTGCTACCTTAGTGGACATAGTGACAAAGTCATCCATTAGCCGCTTTCCGACCAAGTAGTTACAGGAACGTAGTTATAGGAACAGTCCACTTCTAAACAGTTCTACTAACTACTCTCCCCAAAAACAGGTTTTGCTATTTGCATTCGCACTGGTCAAGTGGCCATAGGAACTGGTAGGAGGGATAAGGGAGTGACGCAAGCACCGCAATAGGCTTTTATAGCGTTGTCACTA